>NC_069489.1:7840495-7942995 GCF_026875155.1 Cherax quadricarinatus | reverse complement strand
AACCTCAGTACAACGTCGAAAATCACTAAGTCTATACAAGGTTCTGTGAACAGAGTTCTACAGAACTAACAAGAATAATGAGACAGACAAACTGTCCAACCACCAAGCGAGTCTAGAGCAGACTGAATACTTCACGTGAGGTGAGGACACCCCCCCTCGATCACGTGATAGCTCCGTCGACAACTGCAGCTCAGAAGCCGGCAGTCTAACGAGCAACAAGCGATAATTACAGTAGTTTGACAATCAAGACTTTAACAGAGCACATAATATGTAGCATCCTATCTAATAACATAAGTCAAATAAGAATATAAAGCAATACATTTACGATTTAGCTATTATCGCAAATATAAGCAATATAAAATTAAATGAAAAGGTAATATGCATTATATATATATACATAATAATCATTGTAACCCATTCAGGGGTTGCAACACCCCCCCCCCAAACACGACAGAGGGTGGCACTAGGAGTTGTATTAATGTCTTTCACATTATTACTTATTACTCAGGTTACATTACTAACAATATAATATAAAAATTAATCATTCACTCTCGTGCCAAGCACCTCTACAATTTCACAGCGTCCGTCACTAGGATATGCCCCTATTACTAGGGCAGTACACAGTATCGTATCTCTGCATACTCGTGGTTATGTACATCAGTGTAGAGACAGGATAGCGTAGATGAGTAGGGCACGATGAGGCTCGATCATAGTAGAGGAGACTGCATTCCACTCTTAAGTAGTGGTTGTGGAATGCGAGGCAGTATGAACATCTGAGTATGAAACAGATTAAGGTGTGTAGTGAGGGGGGGGGTCTGCGGCAGGACAGTGTTGCGTCACATGCAGTACATCGCCCACACCACACTACCCACTCATCACTCAGCTTATGTCTCCTTACGCACAACAATACTGTGAATATATAAATATAATAATTAGACATGAGTATATATAGTTAATATGGGCTGGAGGGATTAAGTTACTTTACTGAATTTGACATAGCAAGTAACAAAAGGTATATGGGCATAAAATTATGTAAATTTAATGTAACTGATAATTATTAAGGATGTGACAGAGCGTCAGCAATTACATTACAATGACCACTTATGTGTTTTATACTAATAGAATAAGGTTGGATTCTGAGAGCCCACCTCATGATCCTAGCATTCTTACTCTTCATAGTGTTTATTTAAGTGAGTGGATTGTGGTCTGAAAAAACGTTAATTTTAAATGGGGAAGTGCCCAAATACACGTCAAAATGTTCCAAGGACACCACAAGAGCTAGAGCCTCTTTCTCAATAGTTGCATAATTTTTCTGGTGTCGTTTAAGCTTAGATGAATAGTAACATATAGGATGGAGAATATCAGTGGATGTTGACTGTTGGAGTAGCACAGCACCCACTGCATAGCCACTCACATCTATATGTAAAAAGAAGGGAAGATTGAAATTAGGACTTTTCAACACAGGAGCAGAGGATAGCAAGCGCTTCAACCTTTTAAACGAGTCTGAACAATCTCTAGTCCAGGTGAACTGAACTTTACTACTAGGAAGCTCAGTGAGAGGAGCTGCAATCTGAGAAAAGTTTGGACAGAACCTGCGATAATATCCTGCCATACCCAGGAATCTCTGTACTCCCTTCCTATCCTGTGGCACTGGAAATTCAGAAATTGCACGAACCTTAGCCTCAATAGGAGCAACCTCACCTTGGCCGATACAAAAGCCTAGATAGGTAATCTTGGCTTGACCAAAACTACATTTAGCTAAGTTAACAGTGAAGTTGTAGTGCGCCAGTCTCTCAAACAATGCTCTGAGACGCATCAAGTGCTGTTCCCACTCGTCACTATACACCACTAAGTCGTCAAGATAGGCTTCTACTCCTTCTAAGTTGTGGGTCAACTCGTTCATTATACGTTGGAATGAAGAAGCCGCGTTACATAGGCCGAAGGGGGTGACGAGGTAGTTAAACAATCCATCTTGAACAGTAAAAGCAGATATTTCTTGAGCACGTTCAGTAAGCGGGACTTGATAATAGCCTCGTAAGAGATCTAAATGGCTGACAAATTGGGCTCCTGACACACGGTCAATAAGGTCGTCAATGCGAGGTAGAGGATAGCCATCAGGCAAGGTGACAGAGTTCACTTTCCTGTAATCAGTGCACATCCTGAAACTACCGTCAGGTTTAGGCACTAAAATACAGGGAGATGCCCATGGACTTTTACTGCGTTCAATAAGTCCGTGAGACAACAGAAAATCAACCTCTTCTCTCAATGCTTTATGCTTTGGTGAACTCATCCTATATGGTGATTGCTTAATGGGTGATGCTCCCTGTACATCAACGTCATGTACACCCAGAGTACAACGTTTAGGAACATCACTGAACAATTCAGGGAAATGCAAAATCATGTTTTTAATATCACCAGCTTTATCAATCCCAAGGTTACTAAGAAAATCGTCTAGTGACTGTATCTCTCGTAGCAATCCAACCTGGGAGAAAAATTTCATCAGCGCTCTCACAATAGCATGAGCATTAATTTTTCTCATAGGAATAGCTTCGGGATAGTGTGTTGCAGCGTCCATAATAGTAAATAAGTATTGGTTTCCTAATTTGGTTCTAGGCAAAGGACCAACACAATCAATAATAAGACGTGAGAATGGTTCACCATCCACGGTGATAGGAATGAGAGGCGCAGGTGGAGGTGTGTGTGCTGGCTTGCCTGTCACTTGACACACGTGGCAACGTCGCACATGTTCAGCAACTGTTTCCTTCATCTTTGGCCAAGTAAAATGTTTTGCCAGTTTACCGAGTGTCTTCTTGACACTCAAATGTCCTCCTATGGGACTATTGTGAGCAAAATCAATGGCTTGTTCACGAAATGTAACTGGTAACACTACGAGATGCTTGACTGTGGTGGAAACACTATCAGCTGACAACTTGCATGCATTTTTCTCCATCAGTGCACTGTTTCTATAACAGTAACAATTATCGAGATCCTTTCCTTCACTCTCAGTAACTGCTATATCTCTCAGTCTTTCCAGTGACTGATCAACAAACTGATCCTTGATTAAATCATCATGAGTTAGAAATTTAATGTCAGTAGTGTCCTGACTAGGTTGATGACCGGGGGGAGTCAGTGTTATGATCCTGGGCGCAGAGCGTCACTAAACAACATATTCAACCCCAAATCATTGTCATCCACTTACTCAACAGGAGACAAGGATGGTTGTTGAATCTTTGACATAGCTCTAGTAATTGCGCTGAGAGGAAATAAAATTGGTTTCTCTCTACAAGCTTCAATGGCATAATTATCATCAGTGTTATTATCAATCACAAGTGGTTCCTTACATATACCAGCGTGAAGGATATCGTTCCCTATCAACAAGTCCACTGACCTGATGGGAAATACACCACTGGATATACCCACTGAAATATAACCAGTATAATAGCTTGTTTCAATATAAACTTTGTGCAGAGGCACTTTTATAACAGCCCCTCCATAGGCTTCTAACAATACATCTATCTTGGTATAGGTATCGTCAGTTATGGGCAGTACATCTTCTCTTAATAAGGTGAGATAACTGCCAGTGTCTCTGAAAGTAATTATCTCAGTCAAATGAGATTCGTCAAATCCTATTCTACCTCTTGAAAAGTAAGGACTCATCGCTGAACGAATCTTTTCGTCAGATACACTTTCTGATGCTAGTCATCTATCCTGAGTAACATTATCTAAAACAGTAGGATCAGATGTATTACTAGGATTTTGGTGCCTTTGTTGCTCAGAAGAGGATACGACTTGAGTGGGAGCGCCAGCCGCACGACTGTCTCTCGTATCTCTTTCTAACTTATAGCAATACGCTCTATCATGTCCTTTTCTGTTACAATAGTTACATTTAACTTTCTTCTTCTCGATATCAGATTTCTGTCTAGCCACAGAGACAGATTCAGGATTGTGAGTTTTCCTGGTAAAGGTACGAGAAGTTACAGTAACAGGTACATCAGGCCGGCAATGAGCAGCTGATTTAGGTTGCCAACTTCTAGGACAATTTTTAGTTACCCTGTTTCTGAGTGTTTTTGTACGAACAAGTTTGTGAGAAATCTCGTAATTGTCTGCTAATGCTGCAGTTTCCAGATTGGGACTACATTCGCTGTCTTCCATGCCACAGGCAATCTCCCTGTTTTGATAGATGTATTGAATATTGTTGTTAGGGGTACACATAGCGCCTCTGCTCTCTCTCTCAATACCCATGGAGAGATGTTATCTGGCCCCATTGCCTTCGAGGTATCTAGCTCACTCAGAAGCCTCTTCACTTCTTCCTCGGTTGAGTGTACTGTGTCCAGCACCTTGTGGTGTGCCCAATCTCTCCGTCTTCCTGGAGCCCCTTCTTTGAATCTCTTGTTGAGTTCCTCACATACTTTACGGTCATTTCTTGTTGTCTCTCCTCCTTCCTTCCTTAACCTGATTACCTGGTCCTTGACTGCTGTTTTCCTCCTGATGTGGCTGTATAATAGTTTCGGGTCAGATTTGGCTTTCGCTGCTATGTCGTTTTCATATTGTTGTTGGGCCTCCTTTCTTATCTGTGCATATTCGTTTCTGGCTCTACGACTGCTCTCCTTATTATCCTGGGTCCTTTACCTTCTATATTTCTTCCATTCCCTAGCACACTTGGTTTTTGCCTCCTTGCAACTTCGGGTGAACCATGGGCTCATCCTGGTTTTTTCATTATTCCTGTTTCCCTTGGGTACAAACCTCTCCTCAGCCTTCTTGCACATTGTTGCTACATATTCCATCTTCTCATTAACTTGCTTCCCTGCCAGTTCTCTGTCCCACTGAATCTCTTTCAGGAAGTTTCTTATTCCTGTGTAGCCCCCTTTCTTGTAGTTTGGCTTCATTCGTCCAGGCCATCCTGCTTCCCCCTCCACTTGTAGCTCTACTGTGTATTCGAAGCTCAAAACCACATGATCGCTGGCCCAAAGGGATCTTTCATATGTGATGTCCTCAATATCTGCACTACTCAAGGTGAATAATAAGTCCAGTCCTACTGGTTCGTCCTCTCCTCTCTCATGAAGGTTTCCAGTACCACGTCCATCATCTTAGCTCTCCATGAATCTTGGCCCCCATGTGGCTCCAAGTTCTCCCAGTCGATCTCCTTGTGGTTAAAGTCACCCATGATCAGGAGCTTTGCCATGCATGCATGAGCTCTTCCGGCCACTGCAGCCAATGTGTCAACCATCGCTATATTGCTCTCGTCATACTCTTGCCCTGGCCTCCTGCTGTTCTGTGGTGGGTTATACATCACTGCCATTACCACCTTGGGACCTCCAGAGTGAAGCGTTCCCGCTATGTAATCACTTTCTTCTCCGCTGTCTCCTCTCTCCAGCTCAACAAAATTTCATCAGTTTTTGATCAGCAGTGCCACTCCTCCACCCCCCTGTTCTTTCTGTCTTTCCTCAGGATCTGGTATCCCGTTGGAAAGATGGCATCTGTTATCATACCTGTACTCTTGGTTTCTGTGAGAGCTATGATGTCCGGTGATGCCTCTTTGACTCTTTCGTGCCACTCCTCCCACTTGTTTGTTATTCCATACTACAACCCAGGAGTCCAAATGGCCTGTTATCCTGGGTGTAAAGGGAGCAAAATAAACACAGCAGAAAAGTTTTGACTTACATTATCTTTCATCAATTTAGAGCAGCAATATGTACACTATATACACTAAGTACAGTGATAGGTATTAGTGCACTCCACGGTAAGCAAGGCAGAATAGAAGCCACAAGAGAGCAGACCGTGCTTCAACCAGCTCTAGAATGGGAATGACAAGGGCAGACAGGAGAGTGGTACCCACATAACCTCTGTGAATGTCAAAACCATCTTCTTATTGGCTGGAACCTGGTTATTAGTTGAACGACGGGGCCCCATCGTCAACTCTCAGTCACCTGGTTTGCTGGTTGGGGGAGATAGCCTGTAAATGAAGGTGTGTACATGCGCCGAATAAAGGTTATGTACTCCTTGCATGCCACACCCCCACCCAGAGAAGGCTCAGGATTAGGTTGCCACCTCTCAGTGGTAACCGTGCCACCATGGCACAAAATAATGGGATCGCCTTTCCTCTCCACCATCCAACTCTTAGATAGAGCTCAGCTTTTATCGTGACAAAAAGCCAAACCCTAAACTCAGAGTGAGACAGCAGTCAGTCAGGCTAACATAGGTCCAAGATACAGGCGGATGGTAGCCCACATCCTCTCACTAAAAAAAAAACCCACACCAGGGGATAAAAAAAAGGGCATGAAATGGGTTACGACAAGTAACCTAACATCCTAACCTAATTAAATAATATAGTTAAACTCTAGATAATGAGTCTGCCAACATATTTTCTTTGCCAGCAATATATTAAATTCTGAGAGAGTATTGTTGCATCCTTAAAGCCCAACGCATGAGCCTTGTGTTGTAGTTCTTCATGGCTTTGAGTTATACTAAAGGATTGTGATCACTGTAGACGGTGACCACCTGCGATGTCTGGCCCATATAAACATCGAAATGCTCCCAAGCCAGTACCAGCGTGAGGGCTTCTTTTTCAATGGCAGAGTAAGCCCTCTGATGCGACTTGAACTTGGCCGAAAAGTACGCTACAGGCTGCAACTCCTCGTTCTCGTTTTGCAACCCCAACCCCAGACTCACAAGCATTAACCTGTAATGAAAAAGGTTTGGAGAAGTCTGGAGACAAAAGAATGGCTGCAGTACACAATAATCTTTCTGCTTTATCAAAAGCACTTTGACATTCTGGGGTCCAATTAAAGGGAACTTTGTGACTGGTAAGAGAGGTAAGAGGGGTTACAATATCTAAGAAATTCTTACAGAATCTTCTGTAAAATCCATTCATGTCTAGGAAACGTTGAAGAGATTTCCTATCATGAGGAACTGGATAATCTTTAATAGCAAGAACTTTAGCAAGTTTAGGAGCAACTTTACCACAACTTACTTCATGGCCTAGAAAAGTGACAGTGGCCTGGCCAAAGGAAGATTTAGATAAATTAACAGTTAAATGGGAACTCTAAAAGGTCTCAAAAAGAGCCTTAAGTCTAAGTAGGTGTTGATACCAAGTATCAGACACCACAACAATATCATCCAGGTACGCTGCCGTGCCTTCAAGTTCTTTAATAGCCTGATGGATAAGTTTCTGGAATGAAGAGGGGGAGTTTTTCATTCCGAAGGGGGTAACTGTGTATTGATAATGACCTCCTGGAATTACGAAGGCAGAGATTTCCTTCGCCTTATCCGTCAAAGGTACCTGATAGTAACCTTTAAGGAGATCTAACTTGGACACAAAAGTATCCTTACCCAAAAAGTCAATTACGTCATCCAGACGAGGAAGAGGGTAAGCATCTGTGATTGTGACCTCATTCACCTTACGGTAGTCTGTACACATACGAAACCCTCCATCAGCCTTTTTAACAAGGATGCACGGTGAAGCCCATGGACTAGATGACTCCTCCACTAAACCATGCTTTAACAGAAATTCTACTTCCTGCTGAAGTAGCCTCTGCTTTTCAGGATTAGCTCTGTAGGGGGAGAGATTAATAGGTTTAGAGTTTCCCACATCTACATCATGATAACCTAACGTACATTTTTTCGGCACATCCGAAAAAAAATGACTGTAGAAGCTCAGTTAAACTTGTTGCTTGCATTTCAGATAGTCCCTCCATTAAAGGGCTAGGATCCTTGAGGAGGACAGAATTTGAAAGTTTAACATTAATTTCAGAAATAGAGTGCAAAGAGTCAGAGTCGTCCTCAGAGGTAGAGGACAGAGTCATTACTGAGACTTTATCTCGTGTATGAAAAGATTTTAATTGATTAATGTCGTAAGTTTTAGTTTTTGAGGTCTTATCAAGAGGAGCTACCACATAATTTACATCAGATAATTTACTTACAATTTGCAAAGGTCCCGTAAATCTAGCTTTCAAGGTGTGGCCAGGTATAGGTTCCTGCACCAACACCTTGTCTCCTGGATGGAAGGAGCGGAATTGTGCACTTCCGTCATACCTCTGTTTCATCTTATTTTGAGCTGTCTTTAGCTTAGCCTTGGCTAACTGACATGCCACCTGCAACCTTGAAGACGGGTTGTAGAGTGCTGAGCTAACGTCTTCTCCTATCCATCCTTCTTTGAGCACCCGAAGAGGACCTCGTACATTGTGCACAAAGATCAGCTCAAACGGACTATACCCAGTAGACTCTTGCACCGTCTCTCGTACTGAGAATAGCAACAAAGGTAGTGATTCATCCCAGTCCGTAGGAAAGTGCATGCAAAAAGTTCTCATCATAGTTTTTAACATCTAATGTCATCTTTCCAAGGCGCCTTGGGACTGAGGATGATAGGCAGTGGATAATTTGTGGATTATCCTTAACCTAGTTAATGCTTCCCTAAATGCTTTGGCAGTGAAGTTAGTACCTTGATCACTTTGAATAGTTTTAGGAATGCCAAAACAAGAAATAAATCTGGTTAAAGCTTTGAGAATAGGTTTAGTATTAATACTGCACATGGGAATTGCTTCAGGGTATCTAGTTACTCTATCCATAATTGCAAATAAATACTGATTTCCAGACTTTGACCTAGGTAGTGGACCTACACAATCTATAATTAAATCTGCAAAAGGTTCTCCATCGGCATAATAGGTTGGAGAGGTGCAGGTTTAATGGAATGTCAAGGTTTCCCTACTTGCTGCCATCCTCGGCAACACCTGATATGACTCTTCACATCCTGCTTTAATTTTGGCCAATAAAATTCTTTTGAGATTCTATACAAGGTCTTTGTAATTCCTAAGTGACCTCCTAAGGAAGTATTATGAGCTATATTCAATTTTTGAGGTCTAAACTTTGTTGGAAGAACTAACCTGTCGGACAATTGCCGGCCCTCTATCTCCTTCCCATTCTCTGTGCAGATCAAATAATCGTTTTTAAGTTCATACTTGATGATCCAAAGAGGATTTACCCATGGCTGCCTGAAAATCGAATTTTAAAGAAGGGTCATTTCGTTGTTCCTCCCGGAAGGACAGTCCCGCGAACATGGAAACAGAGATATCTGATAATTCTGCAACCTTGCAAAAGGAAGGCTTGATCGGGGTCTGTTCACTTGATCTATGAGGCTCTGGCCAGTTTTCCTCGTAAAACAAAGTGGCTATTCCGAGATCGGAGTCGTCCAAGGATAGGCCAACATTCTCGCCAGACAACCCTTGGGATGTTGCCCGAGTTATGGCCAACACCGGAGAAGAATTAATCATTATAGGTTCAGGACACACATTAGCAGTAGCAATATTTTTACCCAGTAATAACATCGCAACTTTCATGGGGAATCCTTTGGATACACCCACAGTCAAGTACCCAGTGTAATATTTGCACTGTACATAAATTTTATGTAAAGGGACAGAATATATAGCTCCTCCAAATGCTTCCAATAAAACAGAGGAATTCAAGGAAGTGTTCTTAGAGAGGGGTAATATTCCCTCTCTTATAAGACAGCAATATGCTCCAGTATCTCTAAAGGTTTTGACTTCAGTTGTTTTGGAGTTTTCCTGAAGGGAAATAAGACTCTTACAATAATAAGGGGCCATCCCTTTTTCTACTTCTCTCGGGGACATGTTACTATGGATATTAGAGATTTTTTCAATGGGTTGGGGTTTGTGGGGGCAGCTAGGACGGATTTGACCTACTTTTTTACAGAGGAAGCAAACGACAGGCTTGCCCTTTGCTCCATGCTGACGTTGCAACTGGTGTCACTCTGGCTGGTGTCTTTCTGGATACTGTTGTCAAGATGCACCATGTTGAGTAGTTTGTCTTTCAGCTGGTGGACCATAAGTTGAGAAGCGTGGCTCACCAGGTGACTTAGTTGGTTGACGTAGACGTTGTCCCTCCGGCTGGCACTTCATTCTCCGAGGTTGACGTTCTCTGCTCATGCCAGGCTGTTGAAAAGAGAGACGGGAACGCTCGGACAAGGAGCGGTTAGTTTCGAAGGTATCAACCAACCTGGCTGCCTCCAACGCAGTGGTTAATTCACGATCCTGCAGAAAGACTCGAACCTCTGGTCCCACGGACTCCAGCAGGTTGTCAATCTGAATACGCTGCAACAGATTTTCGAAAGTAACGACACCACTTGTTTTATACCAGCTGGTAAAAGCTTTGGTCTGTTGTCGCACAAAATCAACCAGGGATTGACCAAGCTGTCGCCTGCCTAATTTAAATAATTTTTTGTACCTAGCTGGGATACATGTATATTCTCCCAAAACTGTGGTTTTCACTACTTAATAATAAAAAAATTCAGCGTCATTTAACACTGACGTAAATTCCTGTGCCTTACCAAACAATGCTGTGTGAACCAACTATGTCCAATGCTGTTCCGGCCACCTCAAGGCTCGAGCTTGATTCTCGAAGCTTTCGAAAAATTGTTCTGGTTCGGCTTCATTGAAGCGGGGAACAAGCTGTACTGCTTTCTGTAAACTAAAATCATTTACAGAATACGAAAACTGCCTCCTTTCTCTTTCCCTATCAAATTCTTCTTTTGCAAATGTTCTCTGTTCCCTAGTCTGCTCAAGATTGATTTTTGCCAGCTCAAGTGCCAACGCCGCTGATTCACCTCGAGACAACCCTGCTGCACTATACTGACTATTTTGCTCCGTTGATGTATCATCTTCTTCCTGCGAGAACATAGTAGTTTTTGCCCTAGCTCCTGTACAGGAAGGAGTCTGATGTGCCATCTTTTCTTCTCGAAATTTGTCAGTAATCATTGAACGCAGTTGCAGAGCTGTTAGAGTGCGTTTGTACTTAATGCCAATGGAACGAGCAATTTTCCAACAACGCTGTAGTGACAATTTAGGTAGGTTATGCAAAGTATATGCCGACACCAGACGTCTCACTCGCCTAGGTGGCTTAAGTTATTCGCTATGCACAGAACGATTGCAGAATACACATGCAAGGTGGACACGCAATAGCAAAGCTGGCTGCACAAATCTTCACACCGAACAGGCTAGTAGCAACTGACACGCAAAATTTGTAAAGCAATGCCAGACAGCCAGCTACACACTGTTCTACAAGATTGACCGTAGCAAAGCGAGCACACAGAACAAGCTGCTAGCGAGCTGTTGAACGATCACACAATAGCAAGGCTGACCATAGCAAAGCAACTGACACGCAAAATTTGTAAAGCGTTGGCAGGGCTAATGCAATGCCAGACAGCAAGCTGCACAATGTTCCTGCTACCAGCTTCACCCTAGGCTCAACCCTTTCTCTTAGTCCAGCTTCAGCTCTCGGACAGGCTACCCATATTGCAACCCAGGAGTCCAAATGGCCTGTTATCCTGGGTGTAAAGGGTGCAAAATAAACACAGCAGAAAAGTTTTGACTTACATTATCCTTCATCAATTTAGAACAGCAATATGTACACTATATACACTATGTACAGTGATAGGTATTAGTACACTCCACGGAAAGCAAGGCAAAATAGAAGCCACAAGAGAGCAGACCGTGCTTCAGCCAGCTCTAGAATGGGAATGACAACGGCAGAGAGGAGAGTGGTACCCACATAACCTCTGCAATTGCCAAAACCATCTTCGGATTGGCTGGAACCTGGTTACTAGTTGAACGAGTGTGTGTACTCACCTAGTTGAGGTTGCGGGGGTCGAGTCCGAGCTCCTAGTGTGTGTGTGTGTGTGTGTGTCTGTGTGTGTGTGTGTGTGTGTGTGTGTGTGTGTGTGTGTGTGTGTGTGTGTGTGTGTGTGTGTGTGTTTGTGTGTGTGTGTGTGTATATGTGTGTGTGTGTGTGTATGTGTGTTTGTGTGTGTGTGTGTGTGTATGTATGAGTGTGTGTATGTGTGTATGTATGTGTGTGTGTGTGGTGTGTGTGTGTGTGTGTGTGTGTGTGTGTGTGTGTGTGTGTGTGTGTGTACTCACCTAGTTGTGGTTGCAGGGGTCGATTCATAGCTCCTGTCCCTGCCTCTTCACTGGCCGCTGATGGGTCACTCTCCCTGTACCATGAGCTTTATCATACCTCTGCTTAAAGGTATGTATGGATCCTGCCTCCAATTATTGGAGCTTCCCAAACTATTCCACTTCCTGGCTACTCTGTGGCTAACGAAATACTTCCTAACATCCCTGTGATTCATCTGTGTCTTCAACTTCCAACTGTGACCCCTTTTTGCTGTGTCCCATTTCTGGAACACCGTGTCTGTGTCCACCTTGTCAATTCCTCTCAGTATTTTATATGTCATTATCATGCCCCCCCTATCTCTCCTGTCCTCCAGTGTCGTCAGGTTGATTTCCCTTAACCTGTTCTCGTATGACATACACATTAGCTCTGGAACTACTCTTGTTGCAAACCTTTGCACTTTCTCTAGTTTCTTTACTCGCTAGGCTAGATGTGGGCTCCAAACTTGTGCAGCATACTCAAAATATGGGCCTAACATACACGGTGTACAGGGTCCTGAACGGTTCCTTATTAAGATGTCGGAATGCTGTTCCGAGGTTTGCCAGGCGCCAATATGCTGCAGCATTTATTTGGTTGATATGCGCCTCAGGAGATGTGCCTGGTGTTATACTCACTCCAAGATTTTTTCCTTGAGTGAGGTTTGTAGTCTGGCCCTATAGACTGTACTCCATCTGTGGTGTTCTTTGCCCTTCTCCAATCTTCATGACTTTGCACTTAGTGGGATTGAACTCCAGGAGCCATTTGCTGGACCAGGCCTGCATTCTGTCCTAATTCCTTTGTAGTTCTGTCTGGTCGTCGATCGATTCAATTCTTCTAATCAACGTCACATCATCTGCAAACAAGGACACTTCGGAGTCTTTTCCATCAGTCATGCCGTTCACAAATACCCAAAACAGCACCAGTCCTAAGTCTGACCCCTGTGGATCCCCACTCGTCACAGAACTTGCCGCTATCATCTTGACAGGTATTCCCTGATCTATTGTAGTGCCTTCCCTATTTTCCCCGCCTGATCCTCCAGTTTTTGCAATAATCTCATGTGTGGAACTGTGCCAAACGCCTTCTAACAGTCCAAGAAAATACAATCTACCCACCCCATCTCTCTCTGCTCTTACTGCTGTCACCCTGTCATAGAACTCCAATAGGTTTGCAAGATGGGAAGAGAAGAAGATGTGTGTGTGTGTGAACTCACCTATTTGTACTCGCCTATTTGTGGTTGCAGGGGTCGAGTCATAGCTCCTGGCCCCTTAAACTCTCCTTGTAGGACATATCCCTTAGCTCCGGGATTAGACTTGTTGCAAACCTTTGCAATTTTTCTAGCTTCCTTATATGCATGGCTAGCTGTGGTTTCCAAACTGGTGCTGCATACTCCAATATGGTCCTAACATACACACTGTACAGGGTCCTGAATGATTTCTTATTAAGATGCCGGAATGCTGTTCTTAGGTTTACTAGGCGCTCGTATGCTCGATCAGTTATTTGCTTGATGTGCGCCTCCGAAGAGGTGCCCAGTGTTATGTTCATGCCAAGATCCTTTTCCTTGAGTGAGGTTTGTAGTCTCTGGCCCCCTAGACTGTTCTCTGTCTGTGATCTTTTTTGCCCTTCTCCAATCTTCATGACTTTGCACTTGAAGGGGATGAAGTCCAGGAGCCAGTTGCTGGACCACTCCTGTAGCCTGTCCAGATCCCTTTGTAATTCTGACTTATCCTCGTCCGAATGAATTCTTCTCATCAATTTCATATCATCTGCAAACAGGGACACTTCGAGGTCTATTCCTTTATACATGTGATTCACAAATACCAGAAACAGCACCGGTTCTAAGACTGACCCCTTTGCAACCCCACTCTTTACAGCTGCCCACTCTGACACCTCTCCATGTACCGTGACTCGCTGTTATCTTCCTAACAGGTGTTCCCTGACCCATTGTAGTGCCTTCCTTGTTATTCCTGCCTGTTCCTCCAAGAAAATGCAGTCTACCGACCCCCTCTTTCTCTTGTCTTACTACTGTCGCCCTGTCAAAGAACTCAAGTAGGTTTAAAACACAGGATTTCCCATTCCTGATCCCGTGCTGGTTGTCATCGATAAGCTCGTTCCTTTCTAGGTGCTTCACCACTCTTTTGATAATATTCTCCATGACTTTGCATACAATACATGTTAGTTACACTGGTCTGTAGTTGAATGCTTCATGTCAGCCTCCTTTTTCAAAAATGTGGACAGTTGATGTCTTCCATCAAGACACTCCTCACACTTATTCGTTATTCCATCAGCATTGGTGCACCATATATAACAAATAATAAAAAAAAGCTCAATACCGTGGCTGGAACAATACACGAATAACCTGCATATAGAAGAGAGTAGCTTACGACAAAATTTCAGTTCGACTTAGGCCATTTAAAAAGTCACACTAACAAGAAGGAGAGAAGAAGGAGTATATATATATATATATTATATATATATATATATATATATATATATATATATATATATATATATATATATATATATATATATATATATATATTTTATATATATATATATATATATATATATTGTAGTCCTGAGTTCATAGATGAGGAAATATCCAAAATTTATGAAATAGGTAATGATTTAAAATACCCAAGAAATGTAATTGATAAATCTTTTAAAGTTGCTAGAAACACTTTTTATAATCCAAAAAGGGGCAACCAGCCTTATTCAACTAAAAATATGTTGGTTCTCCCTTACCATGAAAACTTGGTTGATATGCTTTCTCTTCTTAAGACTTTTAATATTAAAGTTGTATTCAAAAATCTTGATAAAGTAAAAAAAACTTTTGATAAAGAATTCCCCCCAAAATGCTGATGGATGTGTCTATAAGATTCCTTGTAAAATTTGTGATAAAGTTTATTACGGTCAAACTGGTAAAAATCTCGAACTAAGATTAAAACAACATAAATATAGCATAAGAACTGGACAAGATTCCAATGCTCTATTTATTCATGTAAGAGATTTTAACCATCCAATTGATTTTCAAAAAGTTGAGAAAGTAGTATTAAGCAAGTCCATGGACGACAGGAATATATTTGAATCTTGTTTCATAAAAAGCAGTTTTGACAATAATATGAATATTTCCTTTGGTTTATATAAATTAGATCCATTTATAATTAATAGAATTTGGGAAGAATTTAATAATACACTGGACAAATAATTTTTAAATTTTCTTGGGTAGAATAGCTTGGGGGTGAGTTGTGCAAAGGACCTATCCAAGTTGGCTCGCCTCGCATCACGTGTTTAACCGTTGTGGGATCTGATAGTGAGGTGCTGGCCGGACCCCTTATATAGCTTCCTTGGATGCTTCACTTTCATAGTTCTTGATAATGTGAGTAGTCACGAAAGCGCTTGGAATTTCTCTATTCTTTCAGAGAGGTTGTTTTGCATATATATATATATATATATATATATATATATATATATATATATATATATATATATAAAATATATATATTTTATATTATATATATATATATATATATATATATATTACACTGATCTCTGTCTGAAGGAGACTCGAACCTACGAACCTTGCATTGTTAATATCTCTAGTAAAGCTGATGCATGCAGGGGATGAGATGAAAAGCTGTAAGCCTTCTCCCTGAAAGCTGGCTTTCCTGGATCAAAGTCTAGCGCAAGCTGGACTCCAAGGTATTGGTCCAATGTGGGTAGATTGGTAAAGCACCGCATACCTTGTTCCAAGGTTCGTAGGTTCGAGTCTCCTTCAGCCAGAGATTAGTGTTTGTGTATATTTCGCCTGCTCTTGCGAATTCCTTGCATATATATATATATATATATATATATATATATATATATATATATATATATATATATATATATATATATATATATATATATATATTTAGGAGTGAAGAAGAGCAGAATGTAAGTGTGGGGGAGGTACGTGAGGCATTACGTAAAATGAAAGGGGGTAAAGCAGCTGTACTGATGGGATCATGACAGAAATGTTAAAAGCAGGGGGGGATATAGTGTTGGAGTGGTTGGTACTTTTGTTCAATAAATGTATGAAAGAGGGGAAGGTACCTAGGGATTGGCGGAGAGCATGTATAGTCCCTTTATATAAAGGGAAAGGGGACAAAAGAGACTGTAAAAATTATAGAGGAATAAGCTTACTGAGTATACCAGGAAAAGTGTACGGTAGGGTTATAATTGAAAAAAATTAGAGGTAAGACAGAATGTAGGATTGCGGATGAGCAAGGAGGTTTCAGAGTGGGTAGGGGATGTGTAGATCAAGTGTTTACATTGAAGCATATATGTGAACAGTATTTAGATAAAGGTAGGGAAGTTTTTATTGCATTTATGGATTTAGAAAAGGCATATGATAGAGTGGATAGAGGAGCAATGTGGCAGATGTTGCAAGTATATGGAATAGGTGGTAAGTTATTAAATGCTGTAAAGAGTTTTTATGAAGATAGTGAGGCTCAGGTTAGGGTGTGTAGAAGAGAGGGAGACTATTTCCCGGTAAAAGTAGGTCTTAGACAGGGATGTGTAATGTCACCATGGTTGTTTAATATATTTATAGATGGGGTTGTTAAGGAAGTAAATGCTAGGGTGTTTGGGAGAGGGGTGGGATTAATTTATGGGGAATCAAATTCAAAATGGGAATTGACACAGTTACTTTTTGCTGATGATACTGTGCTTATGGGAGATTCTAAAGAAAAATTGCAAAGGTTAGTGGATGAGTTTGGGAATGTGTGTAAAGGTAGAAAGTTGAAAGTGAACATAGAAAAGAGTAAGGTGATGAGGGTGTCAAATGATTTAGATAAAGAAAAATTGGATATCAAATTGGGGAGGAGGGGTATGGAAGAAGTGAATGTTTTCAGATACTTGGGAGTTGACGTGTCGGCGGATGGATTTATGAAGGATGAGGTTAATCATAGAATTGATGAGGGAAAAAAGGTGAGTGGTGCGTTGAGGTATATGTGGAGTCAAAAAACGTTATCTATGGAGGCAAAGAAGGGAATGTATGAAAGTATAGTAGTACCAACACTCTTATATGGGTGTGAAGCTTGGGTGGTAAATGCAGCAGCGAGGAGACGGTTGGAGGCAGTGGAGATGTCCTGTTTAAGGGCAATGTGTGGTGTAAATATTATGCAGAAAATTCGGAGTGTGGAAATTAGGAGAAGGTGTGGAGTTAATAAAAGTATTAGTCAGAGGGCAGAAGAGGGGTTGTTGAGGTGGTTTGGTCATTTAGAGAGAATGGATCAAAGTAGAATGACATGGAAAGCATATAAATCTATAGGGGAAGGAAGGCGGGGTAGGGGTCGTCCTCGAAAGGGTTGGAGAGAGGGGGTAAAGGAGGTTTTGTGGGTAAGGGGCTTGGACTTCCAGCAAGCGTGCGTGAGCGTGTTAGATAGGAGTGAATGGAGACGAATGGTACTTGGGACCTGACGATCTGTTGGAGTGTGAGCAGGGTAATATTTAGTGAAGGGATTCAGGGAAACCGGTTATTTTCATATAGTCGGACTTGAGTCCTGGAAATGGGAAGTACAATGCCTGCACTTTAAAGGAGGGGTTTGGGATATTGGCAGTTTGGAGGGATATGTTGTGTATCTTTATATGTGTATGCTTCTAGACTGTTGTATTCTGAGCACCTCTGCAAAAACAGTGATAATGTGCAAGTGTGGTGAAAGTGTTGAATGATGATGAAAGTATTTTCTTTTTGGGGATTTTCTTTCTTTTTTGGGTCACCCTGCCTCGGTGGGAGACGGCCGACTTGTTGAAAAAAAAAAAAAAAAAAAAAATATATATATATTATTATCACACTGGCCGATTCCCACCAAGGCAGGGTGGCCCGAAAAAGAAAAATTTTCACCATCATTCACTCCATCACTGTCTTGCCAGAAGGGTGCTTTACACTACAGTTTTTAAACTGCAACATTAACACCCCTCCTACTACTACTATTACTTCACTGCTCCCTCTCTCATTCCTGTCCCTGTTTGCTTTCCTATATGTACTTCCTTCTCTCCTTTTTGTTATTGTGACTTTGTAAATGGTCCTTGTCGAACAGAAACGTCGTCTTAAGCTTCTTATTTCTATGTGCAATTTATATCTGTAATGTGTGTGGTATATCATGTCTTCAGTGTCCTCTCCAGCACTGTGCTCTGGGGGGGTCTGTTAAGGTGGAGGACCTGGAAGTGTGCTGTGGGATTCTACAGCATGGTGTACGGTGGTTTGTGTTGGGATAGTGTGTTTGGTTCCGGGGCTCCTGGAGTGGTTGCACTGTTCTGGTTGTCCTCTGCTGATTCTATCCTTGTCTCTCTTCCTAGCCAATTTTGCCTCTGTGTCCTCTCCCTCAGCTGCTGTCATTCTGTTCTTATGTCTAGGTCTAGGAACACCCTCTTGTATATTGACGATTCCTTCAGCCGTGATTTCTCTTGCAGAATCCTGTTTCACACTGTTTCTGTCTTGAAAATTAGCTTGACCAGCTAATGTCTCCCCTTCAAGTGCCCCCTTGTTCTCTGAAAATTTACTGTCTCAGTCGTGTCCTGTTTTTCTTCCTCCTGTCTTTCATTGTGTGTCTTCCCCTCACTCTCCTAAAGCCCATGAATAAACACTGACTTTCCCCTCCCTTCCTCCCATTGCCTTTCACTCTGTGTTTTCAGGTCCCGTTTGTACATGGCCCTTAGCTCCCTTATTTTTTTCCTGTAGCTCTTGGTTTTATGGTCGTGCTACTACCTATGACCTATCCCCCACTCCACCTTCTTCCTCCCTTTTCTGCTAATATCCGTGCTCCCAACTGCTCTCCAACTGCGCTGATAGGGCCTTAATGGAAGTTTTGTCTCCTTCCTTTCCATTTGACTCCTCGTTCAGTAGGGGAGTACAAGCTTCTGTTGCTAAGTCTTCTCTGACCAATAGCCCTCTAAGTTGCTTCAGCCTTCGGCTTCGACTTGTGTCTCCCATTTCTTTTTCTCCTCCTCCACCCTCTTTTCCAATTTTACAGAAAGCTCTGCCTTCATCCTTTTCTCCATTCTCGCAGACAGCTCACCTAGTTTGCTCTCCCACTCTTTTTCCATCCATTTACATTGCTCTTCCATCCATTTCTCCTTATCAGAACCATTTTCCTCTAATCCTCTAAGCTTTTGACTTCCCTTCTGAGCCAACATTTTTTTGGGGGAGAGGGGGTTGTGGGAGTTAGTGGGAGTAGGAGGTTTGAAGGAGGAGAGAGATGGGGGCTTAGGTGTTATAGTGATGTGCATATGAGGAAGTGCTGAAGTTTTCAATGGGGAAAACGATAGGGAGAGGGCAAGAGATGAGGACAGAGATAGCTGGGGAGAGGGAGGGGAGACAGGGAGAGTTACAGGGGGTGGAAAAAGAGTAAGAAGAGGGATAGAGAGAGAGGGGGTTGGAAGGGAGGGATGGAGAGAGGAATTAAAAGAGTGGGGTTTGAGGGGTGGGATGGAGAGAGTGAGAGAGTGGGAGGGGAAGGTGGAGACAGTGGCAGAGGTGAAGAGAGATAGGGGAAGGATTGGGAGGTATAGGGGTACAAGAAGAGAGGGGAAAGAGAAGTGAGGGAATGGCAAAGGGGAGAGGTGGGAGGGAGAGGAAGGGGGAGGAGGAGGATAGAAGGAAGATATAGAGGAAGAGTGAGAGAGAGAGGGTGTGTGAGAGAGTGAATATGAGGGTGAGGTAGGGAGGTAGAGAGTGGGAAAAGAGGTAGGGAGAGAGAGAGAGGATAGGAAGGGGAGACAGTGGCAAAGGTAGACACATGTGGATGGGGAAAGGGGAGGGGATAAGGGGAGAGAGAGTCAGTCTCTTCTTATGTTTACACTGTTATTTAAGTTACTGTCAGTTTCAAAAACAATTTTGTCTCGCTCCTTCACCTGTTTTCAGCTATGTTAGTCTATGTTTGTCTGACCTTAGCGACTGCCAAGCGCTCACTGATATGTGTGTCAAACTAGCATGTGGTATTAGAACATAAGAACATATGAACATAAGAACGAAGGAACACTGCAGAAGGCCTACTGGCCCATGCGCGGCAGGTCTAAGTCTCCTACCTGCTTAAGCCAATGTACCCAACCTGGTCAGGTCAGGTCACATTGACTTAAGGGAGGAACACGGCAACCGACCTGGTAGCACACGCTATCAGGTCCAACTCACACCCACCCACATCCACTCATGTATTTATCCAACCTATTTTTAAAGCTACACAACGTTCTGGCCTCTATCACTGTACATGGGAGCTTGTTCCACTCATCCACAACTCTATTACCAAACCAGTACTTTCCTATATCCTTCCTGAATCTGAATTTTTCCAACTTAAAACCATTGCTGCGAGTCCTGTCTAGGCTAGATATTTTCAGCACACTATTTACATCCCCTTTATTTATTCCTGTCTTCCATTTATACACCTCAATCATATCCCCCCTAATTCTACGTCTTTCTAGAGAGCGCAGATTCAGGGCCCTTAGTCTATCCTCATAGGGAAGGTTTCTGATACATGGGATC
Organism: Cherax quadricarinatus; assembly: GCF_026875155.1. Taxonomy (NCBI): domain Eukaryota; kingdom Metazoa; phylum Arthropoda; class Malacostraca; order Decapoda; family Parastacidae; genus Cherax; species Cherax quadricarinatus. The sequence goes on along the minus strand of NC_069489.1, from coordinate 7,922,537 downwards.
AACTTTGTCATCCTCCTTTGTACATTTTCCAGAGAATTTATATCCATTCTGTAATACGGTGACCAAAACTGTGCAGCATAATCTAAATGAGGCCTAACCAAGGATGTATAGAGTTGAAGAACAACCTGAGGACTCCTATTATTTATGCTTCTTGATATGAAGCCAAGGATTCTATTAGCTTTATTGCGAACACTTATGCACTGTTGTCTTGGTTTCAGATTACTGCTAACCAGAACTCCTAAATCTTTTTCGCAATCCGTAATATTAAGATTTACATTATTTAGTTCGTATGTGGCATGGTTATTGTCCTGTCCAACATTTAGAACTTTGCATTTGTCTATATTAAACTGCATCTGCCACTTCTCCGACCACTGCATCAGTCTATTCAAATCTTCCTGGAGTGCTCGAATGTCCTCGTCAGAATGAATTCGACGGCCTATTTTGGTGTCATCGGCAAACTTGCCGATGTCGCTCTTTATTACCACTTCCTTTCTCTGCTTCTCTTCCCTACTAAAAGTTAAGTGCTCTGTGTATGATAATCAGCTCTCCAGAGCAGGGTTTATGACCCCAACTATCAGTGATGCAGGACCAGTGTGTGCAACCTCACATTCAACCACCACAAACAGGTGATTTGCACTTTTCATCCGGCAAGTGTGTTCCAGGATCTGTGCTCAGTTGTGGATGTACAATGATTCTCTTTGTGATGGCACTCCTGGTCCCTTACTGCTCATTTCCTTTCTTCTTCACTGTATTTATTATTTTCACATGAGCCACTCTAGGATTTCACTATGCTAGAGGTGAACAATTTAACCTGTTATCGAACACACTCATTTCTGGGAAAAACACTTGAGTCCCGAGAATGCTGGATATTTTCCCATTTTTTCCCCTTCACTATACGACTGTTTTATTATTCACTAACTCACTTACCATTATCTCTTATCTCTCTGGCTTGGGTTACATTTATTCTGGTGGAATTTGCTGGCATTTGCTTGTGGAAACACCACCCATGCCATGGCTTGTGCCAACAGTGCCACACTAGGTCTCTGGTCTCTCTCCCTCTTGGCACTGAATCTACTTTCAAATTGCTTTATATAAGTTGTATCCGTCACCTTCATTTTCTGGTTTGTGTCACTCATGCATCATTTCTCGGGTTGTTCACTGACACTGACAACTGTCGGTGATTCTTGTAAGGATGACCTTGATGGACAAGAAACCACTGAAGATTCACGATCCCTATATGATACAGTCACTCTGATGTGTGTGTGATCTCAGCTAGTCGTGGTTGAAAGGGTCGAGTCACAGCTCTTGTCCCCGCCTCTTCACTGGCCACTACTGGGTCACTCTTCCCGCTCCATGAGTTTTATCATACCTCTTCTTAAAGCTATGTATGGATCCAGCCTCCACTATATCGCTTCCTAAACTATTCCACTTCCTGACTACTCTGTGACTCAAGAAATACTTCCTAACATCCCTGTGATTCATCTGAGCTTCAGTTCCCAAATACGACCCTTTCTTGCGTCCCATCTCTGGAACATTCTGTCTCTGTCCACATTGTCGATTCCTCTCAGTATTTTATATGTCGTTATCATGTCCCCCCTATCTCTCCTGTCCTCCATTGTCGTCAGGTCCTTTAACCTCTCCACGCAAGACATACCCCTTAGCTCCAGGACTAGTATTTTTGTGTGTGTATGAGTGTATGTGTGTGTGTGTGTGTGTGTACTCACCTGTGTGTGGTGGGGGTTTTGTGTGGTGTGTGTGTTTGGGGTGTGTGGTGTGTGTGTGGGGGGTTTTTGTGTGTGTGTGGGGGTTTGTGTTGTGGGTGTTGTTTTGTGTATGTGTTATGAGTGTGGTGGTGTGTGTGTGTTGTTATGAGTGTGAGTATACTCATTTTTTTTAATTTTGGGGAGGCGATCTTAGCTCCGGGCCCCCCCTGTTCACGGGTTGCGCTGGTCCTCCCCCTCCCCTCACAAAAAGCTTTATTCAAACCTCGTTTTAAAAAACTATGTATTGTCCCACGTCCACTACGTCACTTTCTGGGCTATTCCACTCCTACCTCTTGACTGAAGAAATATTCCAAACATCCCTTAAACTCATTGTGTCTTAAACTTCCAATTGTTTCTGTGTCCCATCTCTGGAACATCCTGTCTTGTCCACCATGTCTATCACGGGGTATTTTTATCATTCGTTATCATGTCTCCCCTAACCCTCCTGTCCTCCAGTGCCTCAGCCGATTTCCCTTAAACCTTCCTCACAGGACATTTCCCTTACTCTGGAAATAACCTGGTTGCAACCTTTGGACTTTCTTCTCAATTCTTAATGTGCTTGTTCAAATGCGGGTTCCAAACAGTGCTGCATACTCCAGTATGGGCCTGACTTCACGTGTACAGTGTCTTGAACGATTCCTTACTAGGACGGAACCTGTTCTCAGTTTGCCAGGCCCCATAGCTGCGCAGTTATCTGGTTGATGTTCCCTTCAGGAGACATGCTCGGTTTATACTCACCGCAAGATCTTCCCCCTTTGGCGAGGTTTGCAGTCTTTGGCCACCTACCTATACCCGTCTGGGTCTTCTGTGCCCTTCCCCGATCTTTATACTTTGCATTTGCGAGGTTAAATTCAGAACCCTATTTTTGCTGGACGAGTGTCCAGTCTGTCCAGGTCCTCTTTGAAGACCTGCCCCATCCTCATCTGGATTTAAAATTCTCCTCCTCATCTGTGCGTGTGCAGTAGTGTGTGTGTGTGTGGTGTGTGTGTGTGTGTGTTTGTGGTGTGGTGTGTGTGTGTTGTCTCACCTAATTGTGGTTGCAGAGGTCGAGACTCAGCTCCTCGCACCGCCTCTTTAATGATCGCTACTAGATCCTCTCTCTGCTTCCTGAGCTTTGTCATACATCGTCTTAAAACTATGTATGTTTCCTGCCTCCACTACGTCACTTGCTAGGCTATTCCACTTCCTGACGACTCTATGACTGAAGAAATACTTCCTAACATCCCTGTGACTCGTCTGAGTCTTCAGCTTCCAATTGTGATCCTTTGTTTCTGTGTCCCCTCTCTGGAACATCCTGTCTCTGTCGTTATCATGTGTGCCCGGACCTTTCTGTCCTCCAGTGTCGTCAGTCCGATTTCCCTCAACCTTTAATTGTGCGACATTTTCATGAGCTCTGGAAGTAGCCTTGTTGCAAACGTTTGTACTTTCTCTAACTTCATAACGTGCTTGAGCAGGTGTGGGTTCCAGACTGGTGCTGCATCCTCCAATATGAACCTAACGTACACAGTGTACAGTGTCTTGAACGATTCCTTATTAAGGTATCGAAACGCTATTCTCAAGTTTACCAGGCGCCCATATACTGCAGCAGTTATCTGGTTGATGTGTGCCTCCGGATACGTCTCTCGGGGTTAAAGTCACCCCAAGATCTTTCTTCCTGAGTGAGGTTTGTAGTCTTTGCCACCTACCTATACTCTGTCTGCGGCCTTCTTTGCCCTCCCCAATCTTATGACTTTGCATTTGGAAGGGTTGAATTCGAAAAGCCAGTTTCTGTACCATGTGTCCAGCCTGTTCAGGTCTCTTTGTAGTCGTGCCTCATCCTCATCCGATTTATTTCTTCTCATCAACTTCACATCATGTGCAAATAGGGTCACATCAGAGTCTATCCCTTACATCATGTCATTTACATGTATCAAAAATAGCACTGGCCCTAGAACTGACCCCTGTGGGACCCCGCTCATCATAGGCGCCCACTGTGGTACCTCTTCACGTACCATAACTCGTTGTTGCCTCCCTGTCAGGGATTCTCTGATCCATTGCAGTGCCCTCCCTGTTATAGGCGCCTGATCTTCCAGCTTCTGCACTAATCTCTTGTGAGGACCTTCGTTGAAGGCCTTCCTGCAGTCCAGGAAAATGCAATCCTCCCACCACTCTCTCATGTGTCTTACTTCTGCTATCTTTTCACAAAACTGCAGAAGGTTTGTGACACAGGATTTGCCTTCCATGAATCTATGCGGGTTGTCATTTATAATCTTGTTCCGTTCAAAGTGCTCCATTATTCTCCTCCTGATAATCTTCTCCATGACTTTGCATACTATACAATTCAGAGACACTGGTCTGTAATTTAATGCCTCGTTTCTGTCACCTTTCTAAAAAATGGGGGCTACATTTGCCGTTTCCCCCATATCTCAGGTAGTTTTCCCAGTTCAAGGGTGTGTTGAAGATTTTGGGTTTTGGTACCCGCAGCAAACTCTGCTCCTTCCTAAGGACCCAAAGGGGGGATGTTGTCCGGGTTCCATTGCCTTTGAGGTATCAAGTCACTTAGCAGCTTCTGACCTCCTCCTCCGTTGTAGTATGTCAATCCAACACTTGTTGGCATATTCCCTGTTGATGTTCCCCTCTGTGCGTCTTCCAAGCCTCCTGTCTCTACTGTAAAAACTCTTTAAATCTCCGGTTTAAACTCCTCACATACCTCCGATCGTTCCTGGCCTGCTACTAATCTCTCTATTTTCAAGTTGTTCTAGCCTTCTGGGACTTTTTCATTCTCTGTTGCACTTAGTTTTGCCTCCTTAACACCGTCGGGTAAACCAGGGCTCGGGGGGGTCTCCCATTGTTCCTGTCCCCCCTTTGGGAAAAAAACCTTTCCCCGGCTCCTTGTATTTGTGTGTGTGTGGTGTGTGGTGTGTGTGTGTGTGTGTGTTGTGTGTGTGTGTAAGTGTGTGTTGTTGTGTGTGTGTGTGGGTGTGGTGTGAGAGAAGGGGTGTGTGTTTTTGTTGGTGTGTGGTGCAAAAATGTGGTGTGTGTGGTGTGTGTTACAAAACTTTGTCTCTTCACCTTCTCCAATGGTATGGGAAGAAAATGTTAAGGTAACATTCTTGTTGAACATAAGGCCTATTTACGGTTTTGTAACAATAACTTATAGTAAGAATTCAGGATTACGAAACAAATAACTAAAATTTAATCTTACTAGTAGAGTTTTAGCTTAATGTATGATATGTTATGATTAACATAAAATAAGGAGTATGTTCCAGTACACTGATATGAATAAATGAACCTCTTGAGGTTGAGCTTTGTATTAAAATCACCAATAATATGCACCTATAAGGCTTATTAAGACCTAGCCACAAAGTAACTTACAATGCTTATAAAGACTTATCTGAACTATCAATTCAGAGTATACAAGAACTCGTAAGTGACGGACTTAGTCTCATTTACATCCAACATGACTAAGAATAACTTAGACCACAAATTAACATAAAAGCCGACAAGGCTTATCCATTCAACTGAAAGTTTAATTAATTCTCTAGAGTATAAATAAGTCGAAAGTGACAAGCTTAAGAAAGGAACTCAATCATGAAAGAAAAACGACCACAAGAGAGAACTTGACATGTCTCTTATGAGAGGTCAATGAGTGAGGTATGCTCCCTTGGCTATGCAAGCCCAGACTAGAAGTGGGAATGCTAGACAGAGTGAGTGTGAAGGACATACTCTCAGCGAGTGCTGTGAACCTACTCAGAGCAAGGGTTGTGAACCTGCTCTGAGCAGGTGCTGTAAACCCTACTCGGAGCAAGGGTTGTAAAACCTTTCTCTAGCAGTGCTGTGAACCCCGGAAAAGGGGTTGTGAACCTGCTCTGAGCAGGTGCTGTGAACCTACTCGGAGCAAGGGTTGTGAACCTGCTCTGAGCAGGTGCTGTGAACCTACTCGGAGCAAGGGTTGTGAACCTTCTCTGAGCAGGTGCTGTGAACCTACTCGGAGCAAGGGTTGTGAACCTTCTCTGAGCAGGTGCTGTGAACCTACTCGGAGCAAGGGTTGTGAACCCTTCTCTGAGCAGGTGCTGTGAACCTACTCGGAGCAAGGGTTGTGAACCTTCTCTGAGCAGGTGCTGTGAACCTACTCGGAGCAAGGGTTGTGAACCTTCTCTGAGCAGGTGCTGTGAACCTACTCGGAGCAAGGGTGGTGAACCTGCTCTGAGCAGGTGCTGTGGAACCTACTCAAGAAAGGGGTTTGGGTGAACCTTCTCTGAGCAGGTGCTGTGAACCTACTCGGAGCAAGGTTGTGAACCTTCTCTGAGCAGGTGCTGTGAACCTACTCGGAGAAGGGTTTGTAAACCCTTTGCTCGAGCAGGTGCTGTGAACCTACTCAGAGCAAGGGTTGTGAACCTGCTCTGAGCAGGTGCTGTGAACCTACTCGGAGCAAGGGTTGTGAACCTGCTCTGAGCAGGTGCTGTGAACCTACTCAGAGCAAGGGTTGTAAACCCTTTCTCTGAGCAGGTGCGTGAACCTCTGGGAGAAAGGGTTGTGAACCTGCTACGAGCAGGTGCGGGTGAACCTACTCGGATAAAGGGGTTTTGTGAACCTGCTCTGAGCAGGTGCTGTGAACCTACTCAGAGCAAGGGTTGTGAACCTTCTCTGAGCAGGTGCTGTGAACCTACTCGGAGCAAGGGTTGTGAACCTGCTCTGAGCAGGTGCTGTGAACCTACTCAGAGCAAGGGTTGTGAACCTGCTCTGAGCGAGGGCGGTGAACCTACTGACGGTACCACTGAGTGGTAAGCCGACGTCAGGTTGGTCACGTGACTGAGTGGTTCCCACTACATGGAAATAAGAATATTTAAGCCTAACAAATTATAATATAATACGTACAATATAAGCATTAATATTTGCCTTAACATATATACATGTATTATAAAATAAAGGGGCATATCCTATTATAAAATATAACGGGTATGGCCATACTCGTAACAGTGTGTGTGTGTGTGTGTGTGTGTGTGTGTGTGAGTGTGTGTGTGTGTGTGTGTGTGTGTGTGTGTGTGTGTGTTGTGTGTGTGCATGGGGTTTTGTGTGGTGTGTGTGTGTGTTGTGTGTGTGTGTGGGTGTGTGTGTGTGTGTGTGTGTGTATGTGTGTGTGTGTGTGTGTGGTGTGGGGTGTGTGTGGTTGTGTATGTGTGTGTGTGTGTGTGTGGTGTGTGTGTGTGTTGTGTGTTTGAGTACTCACCCATTTGTACCCACCTATTTGTGGTTTTCAAGGGTCGAGTCAACAGCTCCTGGCCCCGCCTCTTTTGCTGATTGTACTAGGGCCTCTCTCTCCCCGCCCCCTGAGCTCTAAACATACCTAGCCTTAAAACTATGTATGGTTCCCGCTCCACTACGTCACTTTCTAGGCTATTCCACGGCCTGACTACTCTATGACTGAAGAAATACTTCCTAACATCCCTTTTGATTCAAACTGAGTCTTCAACTTCCAATTGTGACCTCTTGTGTCTGTGTCCCATCTCTGGAACATCCCGTCTTTGTCCACCTTGTCTATTTCCCCCAAGTATTTTATGTCGTTATCATGTTCCCCTGACCCTCCTGTCCTAGTGTCGTCAGGCCGATTTCCCTCAACCTTTCTTCGTAGGACAATCCCCGTAGCTCTGGACTAGTCTTTTGCAAATTTTTGCATTTTTCTAATTTTTTGACGGGCTTGACTGGGGTGGTTTCCCAAACGGTGCTGCATACTCCAGTATGGGCCCTACATAAAGGGTAACAGAGTTTTAAAAACGAATCTTATGAGGAATGGAACGCTATCCGTGTGTGGGTTGGTGTGTGTGTGTAGTTATTCCCTTTTTTTGGTTGTTACCTTTTTGCCAGGCACATGTCGATTAGAAAAGGGCCTGTTGTATATGGTGTTGTAATTTTTTAATGTGTGTGTGTGTGTTGTTGGTGTGTGTGTGTGGTGTGTGTTTGTGGGGTGTTGGGGTGTGTGCGTGTGTGTGGTGTTGTGTTAGTTTTTTACCTTTTTGGGTATTTACCTTTTTTGACCGGGCCCACTTCGATTAACACTAGGCCGTTGTAATCGTGCTTTATATGTGTGTATATTGTTGTGTGGTGTGTGTGTGTGTGTGTTGTGTGTGTGGGTGTGTGTGTGTGTGTGTATGTGTTGTGTGTGTGTGGTGTGGTGTTGTGGTGGTGTGTGGGTGTGTGGTGGTTATTAGTTACCATTTTTATTAAACCATTTTGCCCAGGCACATGCGATTAGACATAGGCCTGTTGTATATGCGGCTTGTAATTGTGTATAATGTGTTTTGTGTGTGTGGTGTGGTGTGGTGTGTGTGGTGGGTGTGTTTGTACCCCTTTTTGTACTCACCTATTTTGGTTGCAGGGGTGAGTCTAGCCCCGGCCCCCCTTCACCGGGTTGCATAGACCCTCTCTCCCCCCCCCATGAGTTTTTATCAAACCCGCTTAAAACTGTGTGGGGTTCCTCCTCCATACGTCTTTTCTGGGGCTATTCCACTGCCTTACAACCTATACTGAAAAAATACTTCCTACTACTCTCTGACTCATTTGTCTTCAACTTAAAATTGTGGCCTCTTTTTCGGTCCCCCCCCGGGAAACCCTTTTTTCCCTTGTCCCCTTTGTCTTTCCCGGCAGTATTTTATATGTCGTTATAATGTCTCCCCTGACCCCCCTGTTCCCCCCCAGTGTCGTCGGGCCCATTTCCCTTAATCTTTCTTCATGGGACATTCCCCTTAGCTTGGAACAAACCCTTGTTGAAAACCCTTTTTGTATTTCTCTATTTCTTGACGTGCTTTATAAGTGCGGGTTCCAAAAAGGGCTGCATACTCCATATGGGCCCGACATACACGGGGGAACAGTGTCTTTAATGATTCCCTTTCTAAATTGGGTGCTGTTCTCAGGTTTGCCAGGCCCATATGGGGATTTTCAATTTTTTAAAAAAAAAATTTATTCCCCACCCCCCCCCGCCCTTTTCCTTTAAGGTTTGAGTTTTGGGACCTAGCCTATATTGTTGTGGTCTTCGTGCCCTTCCCCTATATTTAATGATTTTGCATTTTGGCAGGAAATTTAAAATTTGAGAAGCCATTTGCTGGGCCCCGGGGTCCAGTCTGCCCGGTCTCTTTTTAAGCCCTTCCTGGTCCTCATAAATTTTAAAATTCTCCTCATTAACTTCACACATCTGAAAAACGGGACACTTCTGAGTCTAACCCTTCCGTCATGTCTTTCCATAACAAAAAAGCCTGGTCCTAGGCCGACCCCGGGGGACCCCGCTGCCCCCGGTCCCCACTTAAACCATTTACTACCTGACTCGGTTGCCTCCCTGCAGGTTTCCTGATCCTTTCAGTCCCCTTTCCGTTATTGCGCCTAGCTCTGTTTCCACTAATCTTTGTGAGGAACTTGCAAAGGCCTTTTTTGCAGTCAAGAAGTGCAATCAACCCACCCTCTCTCTCTTGTCTTACTTCTTTTTTTTTTCAAAAAACCCAAAGGTTTTGCACAGGATTTCCCTTTCCGTGAACCGTGCTGGTTGGCATTTAACCTTGCCCTTTCCAGGTGCTCCACCACTTCCCTCCTGATAATCTTCTCCAAATTTTGCATACTATACACGTCAATGACACAGGTCTATAGTTTAGTGCCTCTTTTCTGTCTCCTTTTTTTGAAAATGGGAACTACATTTGCCGTCTTCCATACCTCAGGAAAGTTGCCAGTTTTCCAGGGATGTGTTGAAGATTGTGGTAAGTGGTACACACAACATATCTGCTGTGTGTTTGTGTGTGTGGGGTGTGTGTGTGAAATGTGGTGGTATGTGTGTGTGTGTGTGTGTGTGTGTGTGTGTGTGTGTGTGTGTGTGTGTGTGTTGGAGTGTGTGTGTGTGTGTGGGGTGTGTGTGTGTTTTATGTGTGGGTGTGTGAGTGTGTGTGTGTGTGTATGTGTGGGGTGTGTGTGTGTGTGTGTGTGTGTGTATGTGTGTGTGTGTGGGGTGTGTGTGTGTGTTGGTTGTGTGTGTGTGTGTGTGTGTATGTTTTGCGTGTGGGTGTTGTGTGGGGTTGTGTGTTGTGTGTGTTGTGTGTGTGTGTTGTTGTGTGTAGTTGTGTATGTGTGTTGTGTGTGTTGTGTGTGTGGGGTGTGTGGGGGGTGTGTGTGTTGGTGTGGTGTGGTGTTGTGTTGTAGTGTGTGGGTGTGTGTGGTGTGTTGTGTTTTGGGTGTGGTGTTTTGTGTGTGTGTGTGTGTGTTGTGTGTTGTGGGGTGTGTGGTGAGTGTGTGGTGTGTTTTGTGTGTGTTGTGTGTGTGTGTGTGTGGGTGTGGTGTGTGTGTTGTGTGTGTATGTGTGTGTGTGTGTGTGTGTGGGTGGTGTGTGTGTGTGTGTGTGTGTGGTGTGTTGTGTGAGTGTGGTGTGTGTGTGTTGGGTGTGTGTGTGTGTGTGTGGTGTGTGTTTGTGTGTGTGTGTGTGTGTGTGTGTGAGTGTGTGTGTGTGTGTGTTAGTTAGTTACCATTTTGTTAGTTACCATTTTGTCCTAGGCACATGTCGATTAGACACTAGGCCTGTTGTATATGCGTGCTTGTATATGTGTGTATATGTGTGTGTGTGTGTACTCACCTAGTTGTACTCACCTAGTTGAAGTTGCGGGGGTCGAGTCCGAGCTCCTGGCCCCGCCTCTTCACTGATCGCTACTAGGTCACTCTCCCTGAGCCGTGAGCTTTATCATACCTCTGCTTAAAGCTATGTATGGATCCTGCCTCCACTACATCGCTTCCCAAACTATTCCACTTACTGACTACTCTGTGGCTGAAGAAATACTTCCTAACATCCCTGTGATTCATCTGTGTCTTTAGCTTCCAACTGTGTCCCCTTGTTTACTGTGTCCAAATCTCTGGAACATCCTGTTTTTGTCACCTTGTCAATTCCTCTCAGTATTTTGTATGTCGTTATAAATGTCCCCCCTATCTCTCCTGTCCCCAGTGTCGTCAGGTTGATTTCCCTTAACCTCTCCTCGTAGGACATACCTCTTAGCTCTGGGACTATCTTTTGCAAACCTTTGCACTTTCTCTAGTTTCTTTACGTGCTTGGCTAGGTGGGGGTTTCCAAACTGGTGCCGCATACTCCAATTTTGGGCCTAACGTATACGGTGTAACAGGGTCCTGAACGATTCCTTATTAAGATGTCGGAATGCTGTTCTGAGGTTTGCTAGGCGCCCATATGCTGCAGCAGTTATTTGGTTGATGTGCGCTTCGGGAGATGTCCTGGTGTTAAAACTCACCCCAAGATCTTTTTCCTTGAGTGAGGTTTGTAGCCCTCTGCCCCCCTAGACTGTACTCCGTCTGGGGCCTTTTTTGCCCTTCCCCAATTTTTCATGATTTTGCACTTGGTGGGATTGAACTCCAGGAGCCAATTGCTGGACCAGGTCTGCAGCCTGTCCAATCCCTTTGTAGTTCTGCCTGGTCTTCGATCGAGTGTAATTCTTCTCATCAACTTCAATCATCGGGCAAAACAGGGACACCTAAAGAGTCTATTCCTTCCGTCATGTCGTCACAAATACCAGAAACAGCACTGGGCCTAGGACTGACCCTGCGGGACCCCGCTGGTCACAGGTCCCACTCTGACACCTCGCCCGTACCATGACTCGCTGCGTCTTCCTGACAAGTATTCCCTGATCCATTGTAGTGCCTTCCCTGTTATCCCTGCTTGGTCCTCTAGTTTTGCACCAATCCTTGTGTGGAACTGTGTCAAACGCCTTCTTGGGAGTCCAAGAAAATGCAATCCACCCACCCTCTCTCTCCCTTTTCTTTTCTGCTGTCACCATGTCATAGAACTCCAGTAGGTTTTGTGACACAGGATTTCCCCGTCCCTGAAACCATGCTGGCGCTGTTGATGAATCATTCCTTTCTAGGTGTTCCACCACTCTTCTCCTGATAATCTTCTCCATGATTTTGCATACTATACATGTCAGTGACACTGGTCTGAAATTTAAGCTTCATGTCGTCTCCTTTTATAAAGATTTGGACTACATTTGGCTGTCTTCCTGCTCAGCAATCTCCCGTGATTCGATAGAAGTATTGAATATTGTTGTTAGAGGTACACTTAGCCATCGGCTTCCCTCTCTCAATACCCATGGATATTAATCTGGCCCCCATTGCCTTTGAGGTATCTATCTCACTCAGAAAGACTCTCTCTTCTTCCTCCCGGTTTTTGTGCACTCTGACCAGCACTTGGTGGTGTGCCCCACCTCTCTGTCCTTCTGAGTACCGTCTGTCTCCTCTGTGTACACTTCTTTGCATCTCTGGTTGAGTGCTTCACATACTTCACGGCATTTCCTGTTGTCTCTCCACCTTCCTTCCTTACTGAATTACTCTGGACCTGACTGTTGTTTTCCCTCCTGAGTGGGCTGTACCACATTTCGGTCAGATTGGGCTTTCGCTGCTTTGTCATTGTTTCATATTGTCTTTGGGCCACCCTTCTTATCTGTGCATATTCGTTTTCTGGCACAACGACTGTTCTCCTTATCCATGGGTCCGTTGCCTACTATATTTCTCCCTTCCCTTGCACTACTTGTTTTTGCCTCCCTGCACCTTTGGGTAAACCATGGGCGCATCATGGCTTTTCATTACTCCTGTTACCCATGGGTACAAACCTCTCCTCAGCCTCCTTGCATTTTGTTTGGCACTATCCATCATCTCATTAACTGGCATCCCTGCCAGTTTCTCTGTCCCACTGAACCCCCTCTGGAAGTTCCTCATTCCTGTGTAGTCCCCTTTCCTTTAGTTTTGGCTTCATTCGTCCTGGCCTTCCTGCTTCTCCCTCCCCTTGTAGCTCTACTGTTATTTCGAAGCTTAAAAACCTCATGTCACTGGCCCCAGGTCCATTTCATATGTTGATGTCCTCGATATCTGGCACTACAGAAGGGAATACTAAGTCCAGCCTTGCTGTTCATCCTCTCCGTCGCTCTCTTGTAAGTCCCTTACGTGTTTGGTACATGAAGTTCTCCAGTACCACCTCCATCATCTTAGCCCTCCATGTATCTTGGCCCCCATGTGGTCCCATTCTCTCCCAATCGATCTCCTTGTGGATAAATCACCCATGATCAGGAGCCTTTTGCCCTGCATGCATGAGCTCTTCTCTGGCCACTCTAGCCAGTGTGTCAAACCATCGCTCTATTGCTCTCAGTCGTACTCTTGCCTAGGCCTCTCTTCTGTCTGTGGTGGTTATACATCACTGCTATTACCACCTTGGGACCTCCAGAGTGAAGTGTTCCCACTATGAAATCGACTTTCTTTCTCCCTATCCTCTCACCAGCTCAACAAAATTCCCCAGCGATTTTGATCAGCCTACGCCACTTCCACCCCCCCCCTGTTCCATCTGTCTTTCCTCAGGATTTGGTAATCCCGTATGGGTAAGATGGCATCTTATATCATACCTGTAAGCTTGGTTTCTGTGAAAGCATGATGTCCCTATGATGCTTCTTTGACTCATTCGGCCACTCCTCCTCCACTTATTTGTTTTTTTTTTTATTCCATCAGGGCGTTTGTGTACCATAAACCTACAGTTTCCATTCCGACAAGGGTTTTGGGGGCCGTGAGGGTGGGAGACCTGGTGGCATACTGTGGATTTCTATAGCTCGGTGTTGGGTGGAGGCTAGTGGTGAATGGATTGTGTGTGTGCTGGATGGTGTGATAGGTTGTTATGGTTCTGAAGAGTAGTTGTGTGTGGTGCTTGCCCCTTGCTGTTCTGTCCTGCTCTGAACTGGAACCTCCTGATTCCCATCATTGGTCTCTTTTTCCGAGCTCCTTTCTTTTTTTTTTTGTCATCTCCTCATCTGCTGTCGTTCTGATGTTGTTATGTCTCTGACCTAGGAACACCCCTCTAGTACTCTTCTTCCGAGTATTTCAATCGTGGGTTTCTCTTGAGGATCCTGTTCGCACTGTTTCCGTCCCTGAGAATCAGCTTGATTGGTCGTTCTCCCCTGCAGTCCCCCCTATTCTTTAAAATGTACAATCACGTCCTCTCTTCACCTATTTCCCGGATGGATTTTCCCAAATCTCCTTTCTTCTTTCTTCTTCTGCTTCCTTTCAGTTGTTCCTTTCCTTCTCTCCTGAAGTCCCATGGGATAAACAATGATTTTGCCACTTTCTTCCTCCATTGCCCTCACCCTCTGTGACTCTGGAATCCTGCCTGTATGTGGTCATTCATTCTCCCTTGATTTTGCCAGTGGCGTCTTGATAGACTGTTGTGCCCAGCATTCGACCTTTCACCCTCCTCCATCTGCTACCAGCTGATCTTCTCCCTTCACTCCTTGGTCCTCCTTGTCAAGATTGATGTACCTTAAGCTATAATTCTTATTCCGTCCGTCCTTTCAGCCTCACAAGCTTCAAATGCGGTCTTCACTGGTCACTGCCCCTGTAACTCGCTTCAAGCCTATTTATCCTCAACTTCTAGACCCTTGTCTTGTACTGCAGTTCCGAACTTGTGCCTCCCAATTTTGTGTCTCCTTCGTCCAACCTCCTTCCCAACTTCACAAGAGCTCTTTCTCCTTGTTTTCAGAAAGCTCTCTTAATTTTCTCTCCCACTCTTGTTCCATCCTTTTCCACTGCTCCTCCATCCACTCCTTCCCTAACCGAACAATCCAGATATCCTTGTTCCTGCGAGTCCCCACCATTTTTTTTTTTTTTTAAGAGACGGAGAGAGGAGAGTTAGAAGGGAAAAAGGGGACGAGAAGAGCAAGAGAGAGAGAGAGCAAGAGAGAAGAGAGAGCAAGAGAGAGAGAGAGCAAGAGAGAGAGAAGCAATAAAAAGAGCAAGAGACAGAGAGAGCAAGAGAAAAGGCAAGAAGGAGAGAGATGAGAAGAAGAGCCAAGAAGAAGAGAAGACAAGAAGAGAGAAGCAAAAGAAAGAGAGCTAAGAGAGAGCAAGAGAAGAGAGTAGAGCAACGAGAAGAAGAGCCAAGAGAATAAAGCAACAAGAGAAGTGAGAGCAAGAGAGAGAGAGAGCAAAGAGAGATAAGAGCAAGAAGAGAAGAGAGCAAAAGAGAGAGAAGAGAGCAAGAGAGAGAAAGCAAGTGAAGAGGAGAGAGAGAGTCAAGAGAGAGAGACAAGCAGAGAATAGATAGCAAAGAGAGAGAAGACTAAGAAGAAACATGAGAGAGAGAGAGCATAGAAAGAGAGCAAGAGAAAGAGAGCAAGAGAAAGCGAGCAAAAAAAAGAAGCAAGAACATACAAAGAAGAGAGAGCAAGAGGAGAGCAAAGAGAGAGAGAGCAAGAGAGGAGAGCAAGAGAGAAGGAGAGCAAGAGAGAAGAGAAGCAAGAGAGAAGAGAGACAAGAAAGAAGAGCAAAGAGAAGAGAGAGAAAGAAAGAGCAAGAGAAGACAAGAGAGGAGAGCAAAAGAGTGAGAGAGCGAGCAAGAGAGAAGCGAGAGAGAGAGAGAGGAGAGAGAGAAGAGAGAGAGAGAGATAGAGAGATAGAGAGAGAGAAGAGAGAAAGAGAAAAGAGAGAAGGAGGGAACAAGGAACAAAGAGAGAACGGGAACGAGGGAGATGGAAGCGCGTGAGGGAGAGAGGCTAGGGGAGAGGGAGGAATGGGAGAAGTGGGGACAGGGAGATGGAGAGATAAAGGGAGGACATGTTAGAGGGGGAGAGAAATGTTAGAGGGGGTGAGGTTTTAGAGGTAAGAGATTTAGAGGGAAAGAAGGGAGAAATAAGAGAGAGAGATCGTAGAGTATAGGTAAAGAGGAAAAGATTATAGTAAAGAGTGGAAATAGAGATAGGTCTAACTTATGTGGAAAAGAGGGGGGGAAGAAAAGGTTCAATGTCATACACAACGTGTGAAAATCCTGTTATGTGTTTCGTTGTACTACAGCTTACAAGAGCTTTGTCCTTTGGTTGTGTATGTTGTTGAATGTGTGTAGTGGTAAGTGTTGTGTGTGGTGTAATGTGGTGTGTGTTGTGGTATGTGTGTGTTATTGTGTGTATGTGTTGTATGGTGTGTGTATGTTTGAGTGTATTGTTGTGTGGTATGTGTATGTTATGTGTGTTGTGTTGTGTGTTGGTAGTCCAACTGTGTGTGTGTGAGTGGTTGTGTGTTTGTTGTGTTGCTGAACTCACCTCTCCGAGCTTTCCCCTTGCGACACTCCACCAGCAACCCAAATCTTCACCATATCTAAGCTAGTTTCTGCTCTAAATCGTAATACTTGCAGGATATGACCATATCTAACATGACTCAAGCAGGATTCAGAAACCCCCAAAAAACAACCCCAACAGAGTATACTTAAGCTGCAGTGATCAAATGACAAGTGCCCAAAGCGAGAACGTAGCCTTCTATCACTATTTTTGAAAATTCCTTCACCTGTGTATCTTTATAACCGTATATGCTCATGCATCCCGCTTCCCTCATTCACATATATCGAGTACACTTCACTTATATTGAATACACGCTCACATTCGGTGTTACACTTTATATGTATAAAGTCCACACTACTGTTTGTGAACTCACTGAATCAGCAGCCTAAGGCCACCTTTCCCGTGTTAATATTAAATTTTTCTTTCTACTTTGCTATTACTTTTTTTCACTCACACTTATGGTCCCCTCATTTCACTTGTTTCCCCAATCCTCATTTCTTGAACATCCCGCTTCCACAACTCACTTGAATCGTTTCTATGTATATTATAGTTGAATCTGGACAACTGAACCTACAATACATCTAACGGTTTGAACACTTTGAAATATAAAGAGTTCAGGCTTCCTCTCGACCTTTTTTTAACTATAACTCTGTTATCACTCGTAATTTTCATTGACGTTTGTCACTACAGCTGATTACGCTAGCCTTGTTGCTAACCCTTAAAAACCACTAAAGAACTCGACCTTGGGACCCTCGTCTGCTGACTGACTGTGTATTTGTGTGAGTAGAGTGTGTGTACTCACCGAGTTGTGATGCAGGATCGTGTCTTAGTTCCTCCCCTGTGTGAGTGTGTGTGGTGTGTACTCAGCACACTGAGGTTGCAGGGTCGAGTCCAAGCTTCCTGCCCCGCCTCTTCAAACTGGTCCTACTAGGTCACTCCCCCTAACCGTGAGCGTTATCATACTCAGCTTAAAGCTAGTATGAACCTGCCTCCACTACATAGCTGCTCCAAACGATTCCCCTTACGGACTACCCGTGGCTGAAGAAATACCTTCCGAACATCCCTTGAGTCAGCTGTTCCTTTAGCTTTCCAACTGGTTCCCCCTTATGCTGTGTCCAATCTCTGGAACACCTGTCTTTGTCCACCATGTTCAATTCCTCTCAGTATTTTGTATGTCGTTAGCATTCCCCCCTATCTCTCCTTCCTCCATTCTCAGTTGATTTCCTTAACTCTTCCTCTTAGGACTACCCTTCGCTCTTTGTCTATCTTGTTCCCAACCTTCACTGTCTCTGTTTCTTCTTTAAACGGGCTTCTAGTGTGGTTCCAAACTGTCCGCATAATCCAAGATGGCCCTAACGCATACGGTGTACAGGTCCTGAACTATTCCTTTTTAAATGGTCAATGCTGTTCTGAGGTTTTGCTAGGCGCCCATATGCTGCACAGTTATATTTGGTTAATGTGCGCTTCCAGGAGAAGTCGTGTTAACTCCACCCCATTCTTTTCCGTGACGATTGTAGCTCTGACCCCCCTAACTGTACTTCCGCTGCGCCGTCTCTTGCACTTCCCCATCTTCACGACTTGCTCTTTGATTGAAATCCAGACCAATTGCGGACCAGTCTGCACCTTCCAATCCCTTTGTAGTTTCTCCTGGGTCTTCGATCGAGTGTATTCTTCTCATACACTTCACGTCATCTGCAAACAGGGCACACCTCAGAGTCTTATTCCTTTCCGTCATGTCGTCACAAAACCAGAAACCTCCACTGTCCCTAAGGACTGACCCCCCCGGACCCCGCTGTCACAGTGCCCACTCTGACACCTCGCCACTACCATGAACTCGCTGCTGTCTTCCTGACAATATTCCCCATCCATTTTATTGCCTTCCCTGTTATCCTGCTTGCCCGCCAGTTTTTTGCAAGCAAATCTCTTGTTGTGGAACTGTGTCAAACCCTTCTTGCGTCCAAAAAAGCAATCCATCCACCCCTCTCGCTGCTTTCTTACGGCAGTTTACCATGTCATAGAACTCCAGTAGGTTTTGACACAGGATTTCCCGTCCCCAAACACGGCGCTGTTTATGAGATCCTTCCTTTCTATTGCCTACCCCCCCCCCCCACTTCTCCTGATAATCTTCTTCATGATTTTGCACACATAAACAGTCAGTGACACTGTCCTGTAGTTAATCATCAGTCTGTCTCCTTTTTTAAAATTGGAACTACTTTTGCTGTCTTCCATGCCCACATCTCCCTGTTTCGATAGATGAATTTATATATTGTTAGGGTACACAATAGCGCCTCGCTCCCTCTCTCAATACCCATGGGAGATGTTATCCTGGCCCCATTTCCTTTGAGATCTTTCTAGCTCACTCAAAGCCTCTTCACTCTTCCCTCGGTTTGTGCACTGGTGTCCCACACTTGTGGTTCCCCACCTCTCCTTCAATCTGGAGTCCCTTCTGACTCCCTGTGAACACTTTCGTTGAATCCCCTTGTATTCCATTCTGCCACATAACCCTTCACAGTCATTTCTGTTGCTCCTCCTCTTCCTTAAACCTGATTCCCTGGTCCTTGAACATTTTTTTTCCTCCTGATGTGGCTGTACATCAGTTTCGTGGGTCTGAATTTGGCTTTCCGGCTATGTCATTTTTCAATATTGTCTTTGGGGCCTCCCTTCTTATCTTCATAACGTATCTGGCTCTACGACTGATCGCCTTTTTCTCCTGGTCCTTTCCATCTAAATTTCTTCCAGTTCCCTACACAACTTTGGTTTTTTGCCTCTCTGCACCTTTGGTAAACCATGGCTCATCCTGGCTTTTCATTACTCCTTTACCCTTGGGTACAAAACCTCTCCTTCAGCCGCCTTGCATTTTGTTGCTCTACATATTCCATCATCTCATTAACTGCTTCCCTGCCAGTTCTCAGTCCACGACCCCTTCTGGTCAAGTTCCTCATTCCCGTGTAGTCCCCCCTTTCTTGTATTGCTTCCATTCTCCCCTTTCCTGCTTCTTTCTTCCCTCCACTTGTAGCTCTACTGTGTATGTTGTATGTTATGTGTGTTGGGTTGGGGTGTGGGGTGTGTTTGTGTGTGTGTGTTTTGTACTCCACCAGTTTACACAACTAGTTGAGTTGCGGGGGCGAGCCGAGCTCCTGGCCCCGCCTCTTCACTGTCGCTACTAGTCACTCTCCCTGAGCCATGACTTATCATTTCCTCAGCCTTAATAAACTATGTATGATCCTCTCACTATTACAATCGCTCCCAAACTACTTCCACTACTGACTATACTCTGTGGCAGAAGAAATACTTCCTAACATCACTGTGATCATCTAGTGCCTTCACGTTCAACTGTGTCCCCTGTTACTGTTCCATCTCTGAACATCTGTCGTTGTCCACTCTTTTCATTCCTCTCAGTATTTTGTAGTCGTTATCATGTCCTCTGTCCTCCCATCCGCTACTGTCCTCCAGTGTCGTTCAAGTGATTTCCCTTAACCTCTCATCGTAGGACATACCTCTTAACTCTGAATTCTTGTTGCTAACCTTCGCATCTTTCCTCTAGTTCTTACGTCTTTGCTAGGTGTGGGTCCAAACTGTTGCCGCATTACTCCCAAAATGGCCTAACGTACACTGTACAGTCCTAATGAGTCCTTTATTATGATGTCAGAATGCTGTTCTCAGTTATTGCTAGCACCCATAAAGCTGCACTGTTATTTGTTTGATGAGCGCCTTCACGATGTCCTGGTGTTATACTCACCCCAAATCTTTTCCATGAGTGAGGTTTGTATCTCAGTGGCCACCTAGACTACTATACCTCTGACGTCTTCATTGCCCTTTCCCAATCTTCATGACTGTGCACTTGTGGAAACTCATGACCAATTGCTGCACCGGTCGCAGACGTCCAGAATCCTGTTGTAGTTCTTACCTGGCTTTCGATCGAGTGAATTCTTCTCAACAACTTACGTCATCTGCAAACAGTTACACCTCAGATCTATTCTCCGCAAGTCGTTCACAAAGTACCAGAAAAAAGCACTGGTCCTAACCAGTGTGTGTTGTGTTGGCCTTGTGTTGTGTGTTGGTACTCACCTATTTACCACCTAGTTAGTTCGGGTCGATCCAGCTCCTCCCGCCTCCTTCCTGATCGCTAAGAGTCACTCGTCCCTAGCCTAGCTTTATCGTACACTGCTTAAAGCCATTATGGATCTCTGCCTCCCTCTACATCGCTTCCAAACTATTCCACTTACTGACTACACTGTGCTGAAAGAGTACTTCCTAACATCCCTTGATCAAATCTTGTCTTTTACTTCCACGTTCCCTTTTACTGTGTCCATCTCGAACATCCTGGTTTTTCCACCCTTGTCAATTCCTCTCAGATTTTTGATGCGTTATCATTCCCCCCTATCTCTCCAGTCCTCCAGTGTAGTCCGGTTGATTTCCCTTAAACCTCTCCCTCGTAGACAGACCTCTTAGCTCTGGACTAGTCTTGTTGCAAACCGATGCACTTTCTCTAGGTTTCTTTACGTGCTTGGCAGGTGTGTGGGTTCCCAACTGGTGCGCAAACCCAATATGGCCAACGTATACGTGTACAGGTCCCTGAACGATTCCTTATTAAGATGTCCGGTATGCTGTTCAAGGTTGCTAAGCTCCCATATCGCAGCAGTTATTTGGTTTAAATGTGCGCTCAGGAGATGGTGCCTGGTGTTATACGCACCACTCCCGCAAATCTTTTTCCTTGATGAGTTTGTAGTCTCTGACCCCTAAGACTGTATATCCGTTGCGCCTCTTTGCCTTCCCCATCTTCATGACTTTGCACATGTGTTTGAACTCCAGAGCCAATCTGACCATTCTGCAGCCTGTCCAGATCCCATTGTAGTTCTGCCTGTCCGATCGAGGTATTCCTTCTCTGCAACTTCAACTCAATCTGTCAAACCGGACACCTCATGAGTCTAGTCCTACCGTCCTGCGTACCAAAATACCAGAAACAGCAAGCACTGGTCCTATACTACCCCTGCGGACCCCCTGTCTCAGGTGCCCCCACTCTGACACCTCGCCACGTACCATACTCGCTGCTGTCTTCCTCTGACAAGTATGCCCTGATCCATTGTATGCCCTTTTCCCTGTTATCCCTATCCCTGCTTGGTCCTCCAGTTTTTTGCACCAATCTCTTTGTGTGGAACTTGTCAAACGCCCTTCTTGCAGGTCCAAAAAATGCAATCCGCACCCTCCCCTCTCTCTCTTGTCTTACTGGCTGTCCCCATGTCATAGAACACCCATAGGTTTTACCAGGATTTCCCGTCCCGGAAACCATGCTGGCTGCTGTGATGAATCATTCCTTTCTAGTGTTCCACACTCTTCTCCGTGATACCTTCTCCATATTTGCATACTAACAGTCTTGACACTGGGTCTGTAGTTTAAATGCTTCATGTCGTCCCTTTTTAAAGATTGGACTACATTCCGTCTTCCAGCCTCAGCAATCTCCCGTTTTCGATAGATGTATTGAATATTGTTGTTAGGGTACACATAGCGCCTCGCTCTCTCCCTCTCTCAATAACCCATGGTAAGTTTATCTGGCCACCATTGCCGTTGAGGTATCTTGCCACTCAGAACCTCTTCACTTCTTCCTCTTTGTGTGCACTGTGTCCTGCACTTGGGGGTGTCCCCACCTCTCCGTCCTGTCTGGATCCCTTCTGTCTCCTCTTGTGAACACTTCTTTAATCTCTTGTTGATTCTTCACATACTTCCCGGACCAATTCCTGTTGTCTCTCCTCCTTCCTTCCTTAGCCTGATGTGTGTGTGTGTGTGTGTGCGTGTGTGTGTGTGTGTGTGTTTGCGTGTGTACTCACATATTTGTGGTTGCAGGGGTCGTCTTAGCTCCTGACCTCGCCTCTTTCACCGGTTGCAACAGGGGGGCCCACTCTCGCCCTGCTCCATGCGCTTTATCAAACCCCGTCTTAAAACTGTGTATGGTTCCTGCCTCCATTACCTCATTTTCTAGGCTATTCCACTGCCTGACAACTCTATGACTGAAGAAATACTTCCTAATATCTCTCTGACGCATTTTCCTCGTCAACTTCCAATTGTACACTATTGTTCTTCTGTTCCCCCTCGCCTGGAACATACCGTCTTTGTTCCACCTTGTCTATTCCACGCAGTGTTGTTATATGTCGTAATCAATGTCTCCCCTGATCCCTCCTCTCCTCAAGTGTCGTCACGGTCCGATTTCCTTAACCTTTCTTCTTAGACATTTCACTTACTCTGAACTAACGGTTCGCAAACCTTTGTTACTTTCTCTAGTTTCTTGTCGTGCTTTATCATGTGCGGGTTCCAAGCAGGCAGCATACCCAGTATGGGCCTGACATACAAGGTGTACAGTGTCTTGAACGATTCCTTACTTAAGGTCAAATCGAATACTGAGTCTCCAGGTTTGCCAGCCCCTATATGCTGCAAGCATTTATCTGGCTGATGTGTGCTTCTGAGACATGCTCGGTGTTATACTCTCACCCCAATATCTTTCTCCTTGAGTGAGGTTTGCATCTTTGTCCACCTACCTAGACACTGTCTGTGGTCTTCAGTCCTTCCCATATCTTCATGACCTTTGCATTTGTAGGATAAAATTTGAGTAAGCCATTTGTTGGACAAGGTGTCCAGTCCGTCCTAGTCTTTTTGAAGTCCTGTCTGGCCTCATCTGATTTAATTCTCCGCATTAACTGTCACATCATCGCAAACACAGGGGACACTTCTGAGTCAAAATCTTCCATCATGTCGTTTTCACATAGACCAAAATAGCACGGTCCTGCACCGAACCCCTGTGGGATCCCGCATCGTCACAGGTGCCCCAACTGTGATTCATCATTACGTACCATGACTCGTTTGTTGACCTCCCTGTCAGGTATCTCTGATTACATTGCAGTCCCCTTTCCTTTTATATTCGCCAGATGCTCTAGCTTCTGAACTTATCTTTGGTGACAACTGAGTCTAAGGCCACTTCAGTCAAAGAAATGCCATCTACCCACCCCTCTCTCTCGGTCCTTATCTTCTTTATTTTATCATAAACTCCAAAGGTTTGTGACACTAATTTGCCTTCCATGAATCTACTTGCTGGTTTGCATTATAACTGTTCCTTTCCAGTGCACCATCACTCATCCTCCTGATAACTTCTCCATAATTGCATACTAATATAACACTTCAAAGACCCAGTCTATAATTTAGTGTGCCCTTTTCGTCTCCGTTTTTTAAAAATGGAACTACATTTTGCCGTCTGCCAAACATCAGTAGTTGCCCAGTTTCAGGGACGTGTTGAAGATTGGTGGTGATGGCGCACTGCATATCTGCTCCTCTCTAAGGACCCCACGGGGAGATGTTTCCCTGTCCGAATTGCCTGTGAGGTATCGATTCCCTTAGCATTTTCTTCCACGTCCTCCTCATCTGTTATGTAGTCGTCCCACACTGTTGGTGTATTCCTTCTCGTCCCCATCTGGTCCCTGTCTCCCCCAGAGGCCTTCCTGTCTCCACTATAAATACTAACTCCTTGTAATCTCATTTGAACTTCGCGCATATACCTCGTAATCGGTTCTTGTAAGTACTCCACCTTCTTTCCTCGCCTTATCACATGGTCCTTGACTTTGTTCTTCCTCCTAATGTTGCTTTACTGCATTTCGGGTCACATTTGACTTCGATGCTATGTCTTTTCGGTACTTCGCTGGCCTCCCTCCTTATCTGGGCATACTCGTTTCCTGGCTCTTCTACTAACTTCTTTTTTTTCCTGGGTCCTAGCCTTCTGTACCTTTTCCATTCTCCGTGCACTTAGGTGTTTTTTGCCTCCCTACACCTTCTGTAAACCAAAGACTCGTTTTGTCTCCCTATTATTTCTCTTATCCCTTGGTACAAACCTTCTTTCTGCGCCCTTGGCACTTTGGTTGCCACATATCCATCATCTCAGTTACTGGATATTCCTACATTCTCTGGCCCACGAACCTCCTGCAGAAATTTCTCATGACTGTGAGTCCCCCCCCCTTTTTATAGTTTTGGCCTTCCCCATCAATTCCTTTACCTTCTCCACTGTTACTCTACTATATAATCAAAACTCAGAAACCACTTGATCGATAGCCTCCTAGGCTCTCGGAAGTCTGAATGTCCTCAATGTCTGAACTGCTCATGGAACCCAATCCATCATGCTGGCTCATCCTCCACTCTCGCTCAGGTATGTCCTACATTTGATGCATAGGTCTCAGACCACATCCATCATATGGCTTCCCATGTTTCGGACCCCCAAGTGGCTCCAGGTTGTCTCAGCGATTTCTCCTCCCTATGTTTTGAAATCGCCCCGCCCATTATCCAGTAACTTGCTCTCGCGAGTGAACTCTTCTCAGTGCCACCATAGCCATTGTCCACCATCACAACTTTGTTTTACTTCATACTCCTCTCTTCCTCCGCAGGTTTCCTGAAGTGGTTTATACATCACTCCAATGACAACTTCAAGACTCTATACTGTACTGTACCTTCAATTAGTCTCTTTCTCCAATCATTCCATGCCTTACATTTCCTCAAATCCCCACGTGTTTTATCGCAGTGCAACCCCTCCGCCCCCACTACTCCTTCTTCTTTCCTCAGATCTGGATCCCATGGGAAGATTTTCTTTTATTTGTCTCATGAGTTTGTTTCGTGTGACTGCTATGATGTCTGTGGATTTTCTCAACAGATGCTTTCGGTGTCCACTCCTCATGTTTATTCGTTATTTCACATCCGCGTTTTGTTCCAAACGTACAGTTTTTCTTTTCTATCAATTGTGGTCCCTGCAAGAAAATTGGGTTGGGGGAAGCGAGAGCATTGTGGGGTGCCTATATGGGCTTGGTTTAGGTGGGGTTTGTGTGATGGGGTGGGCCAAATATCCATATGACAGCTGTTGGGTGAGGTTTTGATATGGGTTTTGGGCTAGAGGAAACATAGTGGGTTATATAGGTTGTTCAGATTGCTTTGGAATGCAATGTTGCAGCTTTTGGTGGAGATGCCTGGTGGTGTCTTGCCCTTCCTCCAGTGTCTGGTCCTGCTCATCTTCGTCATTGCCCCTCGTCCTCCTTCTCTCTGGTACCCTCTCGTCAGTGTATCCTTTCTTCTTGGGTCTGTCGGGTCGAGTATACTCTCTTCTCTGTACACCTGTTTGTCCCTAAGCCTTGCTTTCTCTTGCAAAGCCTGGTTCGAACTGATTCTTCCGTGAAAATTACTATGACAGGCCGTATCCTTCCACTCCAAACCCACCCAATTTCACTGAAAATTTGTCACCTGGGTCATATCTTCCTCACAGATGTTTTTCATGATGCCAGTTCCAATTATTTTTTTCGTCCTTTTTATTTCGAAAGTTGTCCACTTGGCTTCTTGGAGCCCGTAGAATCAAAAAACTACCTTGCCCTTTCCACGCCCACTAGTCTCTATCTGATTCTTCCTCGAGGCGTTTTATTTCCTTCCAGTAAATGTGTCTTGCCTTCAATCCCTGTCCTTTCATGACGAAATGGCCCCTGCTACTGTGTTGCGTGTAGAGTATCTGCAATAGTATCCGTCATTGTCTTCAGTCCTTTCATTTGATCTTAGTTTCTCCTCTCTTTCCCTGGCAACCACGTGGTCTACAGGGCCTTCGCGTGCGGCATGTCCTCCTTGTTGCTTACCATCCCCTTTCTGGCGCATCACATTAAATTTCCTGATGTCGCATCTGAATTGTCCATTTGGTCTCTCATCTATACTTTTTCAGGCTTTGCAGTTCTCTCTATCATTGGTGCGGGTTGAGTTGTGGGTGGTGTGGATTGGTCTTCTACGTTAAGACCTTTTAGTCCATGGCCTCACTCATTCAGCATCATCCCTCCCCATTATCTTACCAATCTCTCCTATCTCCTTGCCACTCTTCCGCCCCTTTTTTCAGCTCTAACTGACAATCTTTCCTCACTGGTTCGTCCACCAGCTCTCGGGTTTTTTCCTCTCTAGGACCACCTTTTATTTATTTTTTTTTTTTTTTTTAGTTTGTGTGATGTGTTCGTGTGTGTGTGTTGTGTTGTGGGTTAATGTCTGTTTGTGTGTGTGTGGGTTTGTATGTGTGTATGTTTTGTGTATGGTTCTGGGTGTGTGTGTATGTGTTTTGGCATGACTCACCTTATTGAGGGTTTTGCGGGGTCCGAGTACCTAGCTCCTGGCATGTGAGTGTGTGTGGTGTGTGTGTATGTGTGTGTGTTCTGTGTGTGTGTTGTGTGCATGTGTGTGTGGTGGTGGTGGTGTGTGTGTGTGGGGTGGGTGTGTGTGTTTGTGTGAGTGTGTGTGTGTGTGTGTTTTTTGGGCATTTGTGTGTGATTTGCATCTGGGTGTGTGTGTATATTTATAAATGTGTGTGTGTGTGGTGTGTGTGGTGTGTGTGTGTGTCGTGTGGTGGTGTGTGTTGTGTGTGTGTATGTGTGTGTTGTGTGTGTGCATTGTGTGTTGTGTTTGCGTTATATGATGTATTGTGTGTTCATGTGTGTTACTTCACCTAGTGTACCTCCCACCTAGTTGAGGTTGCGGGGTCAGTCCGAAGCGCCTGGCCCCGCCTCTCACTGATTGCTACGAGGTCACTCTCCCTGACCGGAGCTTTATCATACCTCTTCTTAAAGCTAGTATGGATCCTGCCTCCAATACATTTCGCTGCCCAAACTATCCACTTACTCTACTACGCTTGCGAAGAAATACTTCCTAACATCCCCTGTGATTCAACTGGTCTACACTCCAACTGTGTTCCCCCGTGTTATCTGTGGTCCAATCTCTAACATCCTGTCCTTTGTCCATGTCCTTGTCAATTCCTCTCAGTATTTTGTATGCGTTATCATCCCCCCATCTCTCCTGTTCCTTCCAGTCGTCAGGTTTATTTCCTTAACCTCTCTCTCCGTAGGACATCCTCTTAGCTCTGACATCCGTGTTGCAAACCTGTGCACTTCCTCTAGTTTCTTTTCACGTGCTTGCTCGGTGGTTTTCCAAAACTGTGCCGCATACCTCCAAGTATGGGCCTAAACGTACACGTTACGCCCTGAATGATTCCTTATTAAGATGTCGGAATGCTGTTTGAAGGTTTGCTAGGCGCCCATATGCTCAGGCAGTTATGTGGTTGATGTGCGCTTCAGAGATGTGCCTGGTGTTTATACTCACCCCAAGACTTTATTTCCTTGGTGAGTTTGTAGTCCTGCCCCCTAGACCTGACTTCCTCCTGCGCCTTCGTTCCTTCCCCCAATCTTCATGACTTTGCACTTGGTGGGATTGAACCCAGGAGCCAATTGCTGGATACACAGGTCTGCAGCCTTCCAGATCCCTTTGTAGTTTCTGCCTGGTCTCATCCGAGTGAATTCTTCTCATCAACTCACGTCATCTGCAAACATGGACAACCTCAGATCTATTCCTTCCGTCATTCTTAAAAATACCAGAAACGCACTGGTCCTCAGGACTGACACCCCTGCGGGACCCCGCTGGCACAGTGCCCTCTATGACAACCTCGCCACGTATCCCATGACATGACGCTGCTGACTTCCTACAGTATTTCCCTGATCCATTGTAGTGCCTCCCTGGTATCCTCTTTGTCCCTCCAGTTTGCCCTTCCCCAATGTTTCATGACTTAGCACCTTGGTGGATTGAACTCCAGAGCCAATGCTGGACCAGGTCGCAGCCGTCCAATCCCTTTGTAGTTCTGGGCCCTGGTCTTCGAACGAGTGTAATTCTTCTCATCAACTTCACATCATCTGCTAACAGGGACACCTCAGAGGCCTATTCTTCCGTCATGTCGTTTCACAAATACCAGAAAAGCACTGTCCTAGGACTAGACTGACCCCTGCGGGTCCACCGCGGTCACCAGTCCCACTCTGACACCTCGCCTCTACCATGACTCGCTGCGTCTTCCTGACAAGTATTCCCTGATCCAATTTTAGGTGCCTTCCCCCTGTTATCCCTGCTTGGTCCTCTAAAAAAATAAAAGGGTTTTTTTTTTTTTTTTTGCACCAATTCACTTGTGTGGAACTGTGTCAAACGCCTCGTGCAGCAGTCCAAGAAAATGCGTATCCACCTCCCCTCTCTCTCCTTGCTTTCTGCTGTCACCGTTCAGAGAACTCCTCCATAGTAGTTTTTGGACACAGGAAATCCCCGTCCCTAAACATGCGGCGCTGTTGATTAGAATCATTCCTTTCTAGGTATTTCCACCACTCTTCTCCTGATATTCTTCTCCATGATTTTGCATACTATACATGTCAGTGACACTGGTCTGAAGTTTAAGCTTCATGTCGTCTCCTTTTATAAAGATTTGGACTACATTTGGCTGTCTTCCTGCTCAGCAATCTCCCGTGATTCGATAGAAGTATTGAATATTGTTGTTAGAGGTACACTTAGCCATCGGCTTCCCTCTCTCAATACCCATGGATATTAATCTGGCCCCCATTGCCTTTGAGGTATCTATCTCACTCAGAAAGACTCTCTCTTCTTCCTCCCGGTTTTTGTGCACTCTGACCAGCACTTGGTGGTGTGCCCCACCTCTCTGTCCTTCTGAGTACCGTCTGTCTCCTCTGTGTACACTTCTTTGCATCTCTGGTTGAGTGCTTCACATACTTCACGGCATTTCCTGTTGTCTCTCCACCTTCCTTCCTTACTGAATTACTCTGGACCTGACTGTTGTTTTCCCTCCTGAGTGGGCTGTACCACATTTCGGTC
Organism: Cherax quadricarinatus; assembly: GCF_026875155.1. Classification (NCBI taxonomy): domain Eukaryota; kingdom Metazoa; phylum Arthropoda; class Malacostraca; order Decapoda; family Parastacidae; genus Cherax; species Cherax quadricarinatus. The sequence continues at coordinate 7,894,000 of NC_069489.1, read as the reverse complement.
AGATTGGGCTTTCGCTGCTTTGTCATTGTTTCATATTGTCTTTGGGCCACCCTTCTTATCTGTGCATATTCGTTTTCTGGCACAACGACTGTTCTCCTTATCCATGGGTCCGTTGCCTACTATATTTCTCCCTTCCCTTGCACTACTTGTTTTTGCCTCCCTGCACCTTTGGGTAAACCATGGGCGCATCATGGCTTTTCATTACTCCTGTTACCCATGGGTACAAACCTCTCCTCAGCCTCCTTGCATTTTGTTTGGCACTATCCATCATCTCATTAACTGGCATCCCTGCCAGTTTCTCTGTCCCACTGAACCCCCTCTGGAAGTTCCTCATTCCTGTGTAGTCCCCTTTCCTTTAGTTTTGGCTTCATTCGTCCTGGCCTTCCTGCTTCTCCCTCCCCTTGTAGCTCTACTGTTATTTCGAAGCTTAAAAACCTCATGTCACTGGCCCCAGGTCCATTTCATATGTTGATGTCCTCGATATCTGGCACTACAGAAGGGAATACTAAGTCCAGCCTTGCTGTTCATCCTCTCCGTCGCTCTCTTGTAAGTCCCTTACGTGTTTGGTACATGAAGTTCTCCAGTACCACCTCCATCATCTTAGCCCTCCATGTATCTTGGCCCCCATGTGGTCCCATTCTCTCCCAATCGATCTCCTTGTGGATAAATCACCCATGATCAGGAGCCTTTTGCCCTGCATGCATGAGCTCTTCTCTGGCCACTCTAGCCAGTGTGTCAAACCATCGCTCTATTGCTCTCAGTCGTACTCTTGCCTAGGCCTCTCTTCTGTCTGTGGTGGTTATACATCACTGCTATTACCACCTTGGGACCTCCAGAGTGAAGTGTTCCCACTATGAAATCGACTTTCTTTCTCCCTATCCTCTCACCAGCTCAACAAAATTCCCCAGCGATTTTGATCAGCCTACGCCACTTCCACCCCCCCCCTGTTCCATCTGTCTTTCCTCAGGATTTGGTAATCCCGTATGGGTAAGATGGCATCTTATATCATACCTGTAAGCTTGGTTTCTGTGAAAGCATGATGTCCCTATGATGCTTCTTTGACTCATTCGGCCACTCCTCCTCCACTTATTTGTTTTTTTTTTTATTCCATCAGGGCGTTTGTGTACCATAAACCTACAGTTTCCATTCCGACAAGGGTTTTGGGGGCCGTGAGGGTGGGAGACCTGGTGGCATACTGTGGATTTCTATAGCTCGGTGTTGGGTGGAGGCTAGTGGTGAATGGATTGTGTGTGTGCTGGATGGTGTGATAGGTTGTTATGGTTCTGAAGAGTAGTTGTGTGTGGTGCTTGCCCCTTGCTGTTCTGTCCTGCTCTGAACTGGAACCTCCTGATTCCCATCATTGGTCTCTTTTTCCGAGCTCCTTTCTTTTTTTTTTTGTCATCTCCTCATCTGCTGTCGTTCTGATGTTGTTATGTCTCTGACCTAGGAACACCCCTCTAGTACTCTTCTTCCGAGTATTTCAATCGTGGGTTTCTCTTGAGGATCCTGTTCGCACTGTTTCCGTCCCTGAGAATCAGCTTGATTGGTCGTTCTCCCCTGCAGTCCCCCCTATTCTTTAAAATGTACAATCACGTCCTCTCTTCACCTATTTCCCGGATGGATTTTCCCAAATCTCCTTTCTTCTTTCTTCTTCTGCTTCCTTTCAGTTGTTCCTTTCCTTCTCTCCTGAAGTCCCATGGGATAAACAATGATTTTGCCACTTTCTTCCTCCATTGCCCTCACCCTCTGTGACTCTGGAATCCTGCCTGTATGTGGTCATTCATTCTCCCTTGATTTTGCCAGTGGCGTCTTGATAGACTGTTGTGCCCAGCATTCGACCTTTCACCCTCCTCCATCTGCTACCAGCTGATCTTCTCCCTTCACTCCTTGGTCCTCCTTGTCAAGATTGATGTACCTTAAGCTATAATTCTTATTCCGTCCGTCCTTTCAGCCTCACAAGCTTCAAATGCGGTCTTCACTGGTCACTGCCCCTGTAACTCGCTTCAAGCCTATTTATCCTCAACTTCTAGACCCTTGTCTTGTACTGCAGTTCCGAACTTGTGCCTCCCAATTTTGTGTCTCCTTCGTCCAACCTCCTTCCCAACTTCACAAGAGCTCTTTCTCCTTGTTTTCAGAAAGCTCTCTTAATTTTCTCTCCCACTCTTGTTCCATCCTTTTCCACTGCTCCTCCATCCACTCCTTCCCTAACCGAACAATCCAGATATCCTTGTTCCTGCGAGTCCCCACCATTTTTTTTTTTTTTTAAGAGACGGAGAGAGGAGAGTTAGAAGGGAAAAAGGGGACGAGAAGAGCAAGAGAGAGAGAGAGCAAGAGAGAAGAGAGAGCAAGAGAGAGAGAGAGCAAGAGAGAGAGAAGCAATAAAAAGAGCAAGAGACAGAGAGAGCAAGAGAAAAGGCAAGAAGGAGAGAGATGAGAAGAAGAGCCAAGAAGAAGAGAAGACAAGAAGAGAGAAGCAAAAGAAAGAGAGCTAAGAGAGAGCAAGAGAAGAGAGTAGAGCAACGAGAAGAAGAGCCAAGAGAATAAAGCAACAAGAGAAGTGAGAGCAAGAGAGAGAGAGAGCAAAGAGAGATAAGAGCAAGAAGAGAAGAGAGCAAAAGAGAGAGAAGAGAGCAAGAGAGAGAAAGCAAGTGAAGAGGAGAGAGAGAGTCAAGAGAGAGAGACAAGCAGAGAATAGATAGCAAAGAGAGAGAAGACTAAGAAGAAACATGAGAGAGAGAGAGCATAGAAAGAGAGCAAGAGAAAGAGAGCAAGAGAAAGCGAGCAAAAAAAAGAAGCAAGAACATACAAAGAAGAGAGAGCAAGAGGAGAGCAAAGAGAGAGAGAGCAAGAGAGGAGAGCAAGAGAGAAGGAGAGCAAGAGAGAAGAGAAGCAAGAGAGAAGAGAGACAAGAAAGAAGAGCAAAGAGAAGAGAGAGAAAGAAAGAGCAAGAGAAGACAAGAGAGGAGAGCAAAAGAGTGAGAGAGCGAGCAAGAGAGAAGCGAGAGAGAGAGAGAGGAGAGAGAGAAGAGAGAGAGAGAGATAGAGAGATAGAGAGAGAGAAGAGAGAAAGAGAAAAGAGAGAAGGAGGGAACAAGGAACAAAGAGAGAACGGGAACGAGGGAGATGGAAGCGCGTGAGGGAGAGAGGCTAGGGGAGAGGGAGGAATGGGAGAAGTGGGGACAGGGAGATGGAGAGATAAAGGGAGGACATGTTAGAGGGGGAGAGAAATGTTAGAGGGGGTGAGGTTTTAGAGGTAAGAGATTTAGAGGGAAAGAAGGGAGAAATAAGAGAGAGAGATCGTAGAGTATAGGTAAAGAGGAAAAGATTATAGTAAAGAGTGGAAATAGAGATAGGTCTAACTTATGTGGAAAAGAGGGGGGGAAGAAAAGGTTCAATGTCATACACAACGTGTGAAAATCCTGTTATGTGTTTCGTTGTACTACAGCTTACAAGAGCTTTGTCCTTTGGTTGTGTATGTTGTTGAATGTGTGTAGTGGTAAGTGTTGTGTGTGGTGTAATGTGGTGTGTGTTGTGGTATGTGTGTGTTATTGTGTGTATGTGTTGTATGGTGTGTGTATGTTTGAGTGTATTGTTGTGTGGTATGTGTATGTTATGTGTGTTGTGTTGTGTGTTGGTAGTCCAACTGTGTGTGTGTGAGTGGTTGTGTGTTTGTTGTGTTGCTGAACTCACCTCTCCGAGCTTTCCCCTTGCGACACTCCACCAGCAACCCAAATCTTCACCATATCTAAGCTAGTTTCTGCTCTAAATCGTAATACTTGCAGGATATGACCATATCTAACATGACTCAAGCAGGATTCAGAAACCCCCAAAAAACAACCCCAACAGAGTATACTTAAGCTGCAGTGATCAAATGACAAGTGCCCAAAGCGAGAACGTAGCCTTCTATCACTATTTTTGAAAATTCCTTCACCTGTGTATCTTTATAACCGTATATGCTCATGCATCCCGCTTCCCTCATTCACATATATCGAGTACACTTCACTTATATTGAATACACGCTCACATTCGGTGTTACACTTTATATGTATAAAGTCCACACTACTGTTTGTGAACTCACTGAATCAGCAGCCTAAGGCCACCTTTCCCGTGTTAATATTAAATTTTTCTTTCTACTTTGCTATTACTTTTTTTCACTCACACTTATGGTCCCCTCATTTCACTTGTTTCCCCAATCCTCATTTCTTGAACATCCCGCTTCCACAACTCACTTGAATCGTTTCTATGTATATTATAGTTGAATCTGGACAACTGAACCTACAATACATCTAACGGTTTGAACACTTTGAAATATAAAGAGTTCAGGCTTCCTCTCGACCTTTTTTTAACTATAACTCTGTTATCACTCGTAATTTTCATTGACGTTTGTCACTACAGCTGATTACGCTAGCCTTGTTGCTAACCCTTAAAAACCACTAAAGAACTCGACCTTGGGACCCTCGTCTGCTGACTGACTGTGTATTTGTGTGAGTAGAGTGTGTGTACTCACCGAGTTGTGATGCAGGATCGTGTCTTAGTTCCTCCCCTGTGTGAGTGTGTGTGGTGTGTACTCAGCACACTGAGGTTGCAGGGTCGAGTCCAAGCTTCCTGCCCCGCCTCTTCAAACTGGTCCTACTAGGTCACTCCCCCTAACCGTGAGCGTTATCATACTCAGCTTAAAGCTAGTATGAACCTGCCTCCACTACATAGCTGCTCCAAACGATTCCCCTTACGGACTACCCGTGGCTGAAGAAATACCTTCCGAACATCCCTTGAGTCAGCTGTTCCTTTAGCTTTCCAACTGGTTCCCCCTTATGCTGTGTCCAATCTCTGGAACACCTGTCTTTGTCCACCATGTTCAATTCCTCTCAGTATTTTGTATGTCGTTAGCATTCCCCCCTATCTCTCCTTCCTCCATTCTCAGTTGATTTCCTTAACTCTTCCTCTTAGGACTACCCTTCGCTCTTTGTCTATCTTGTTCCCAACCTTCACTGTCTCTGTTTCTTCTTTAAACGGGCTTCTAGTGTGGTTCCAAACTGTCCGCATAATCCAAGATGGCCCTAACGCATACGGTGTACAGGTCCTGAACTATTCCTTTTTAAATGGTCAATGCTGTTCTGAGGTTTTGCTAGGCGCCCATATGCTGCACAGTTATATTTGGTTAATGTGCGCTTCCAGGAGAAGTCGTGTTAACTCCACCCCATTCTTTTCCGTGACGATTGTAGCTCTGACCCCCCTAACTGTACTTCCGCTGCGCCGTCTCTTGCACTTCCCCATCTTCACGACTTGCTCTTTGATTGAAATCCAGACCAATTGCGGACCAGTCTGCACCTTCCAATCCCTTTGTAGTTTCTCCTGGGTCTTCGATCGAGTGTATTCTTCTCATACACTTCACGTCATCTGCAAACAGGGCACACCTCAGAGTCTTATTCCTTTCCGTCATGTCGTCACAAAACCAGAAACCTCCACTGTCCCTAAGGACTGACCCCCCCGGACCCCGCTGTCACAGTGCCCACTCTGACACCTCGCCACTACCATGAACTCGCTGCTGTCTTCCTGACAATATTCCCCATCCATTTTATTGCCTTCCCTGTTATCCTGCTTGCCCGCCAGTTTTTTGCAAGCAAATCTCTTGTTGTGGAACTGTGTCAAACCCTTCTTGCGTCCAAAAAAGCAATCCATCCACCCCTCTCGCTGCTTTCTTACGGCAGTTTACCATGTCATAGAACTCCAGTAGGTTTTGACACAGGATTTCCCGTCCCCAAACACGGCGCTGTTTATGAGATCCTTCCTTTCTATTGCCTACCCCCCCCCCCCACTTCTCCTGATAATCTTCTTCATGATTTTGCACACATAAACAGTCAGTGACACTGTCCTGTAGTTAATCATCAGTCTGTCTCCTTTTTTAAAATTGGAACTACTTTTGCTGTCTTCCATGCCCACATCTCCCTGTTTCGATAGATGAATTTATATATTGTTAGGGTACACAATAGCGCCTCGCTCCCTCTCTCAATACCCATGGGAGATGTTATCCTGGCCCCATTTCCTTTGAGATCTTTCTAGCTCACTCAAAGCCTCTTCACTCTTCCCTCGGTTTGTGCACTGGTGTCCCACACTTGTGGTTCCCCACCTCTCCTTCAATCTGGAGTCCCTTCTGACTCCCTGTGAACACTTTCGTTGAATCCCCTTGTATTCCATTCTGCCACATAACCCTTCACAGTCATTTCTGTTGCTCCTCCTCTTCCTTAAACCTGATTCCCTGGTCCTTGAACATTTTTTTTCCTCCTGATGTGGCTGTACATCAGTTTCGTGGGTCTGAATTTGGCTTTCCGGCTATGTCATTTTTCAATATTGTCTTTGGGGCCTCCCTTCTTATCTTCATAACGTATCTGGCTCTACGACTGATCGCCTTTTTCTCCTGGTCCTTTCCATCTAAATTTCTTCCAGTTCCCTACACAACTTTGGTTTTTTGCCTCTCTGCACCTTTGGTAAACCATGGCTCATCCTGGCTTTTCATTACTCCTTTACCCTTGGGTACAAAACCTCTCCTTCAGCCGCCTTGCATTTTGTTGCTCTACATATTCCATCATCTCATTAACTGCTTCCCTGCCAGTTCTCAGTCCACGACCCCTTCTGGTCAAGTTCCTCATTCCCGTGTAGTCCCCCCTTTCTTGTATTGCTTCCATTCTCCCCTTTCCTGCTTCTTTCTTCCCTCCACTTGTAGCTCTACTGTGTATGTTGTATGTTATGTGTGTTGGGTTGGGGTGTGGGGTGTGTTTGTGTGTGTGTGTTTTGTACTCCACCAGTTTACACAACTAGTTGAGTTGCGGGGGCGAGCCGAGCTCCTGGCCCCGCCTCTTCACTGTCGCTACTAGTCACTCTCCCTGAGCCATGACTTATCATTTCCTCAGCCTTAATAAACTATGTATGATCCTCTCACTATTACAATCGCTCCCAAACTACTTCCACTACTGACTATACTCTGTGGCAGAAGAAATACTTCCTAACATCACTGTGATCATCTAGTGCCTTCACGTTCAACTGTGTCCCCTGTTACTGTTCCATCTCTGAACATCTGTCGTTGTCCACTCTTTTCATTCCTCTCAGTATTTTGTAGTCGTTATCATGTCCTCTGTCCTCCCATCCGCTACTGTCCTCCAGTGTCGTTCAAGTGATTTCCCTTAACCTCTCATCGTAGGACATACCTCTTAACTCTGAATTCTTGTTGCTAACCTTCGCATCTTTCCTCTAGTTCTTACGTCTTTGCTAGGTGTGGGTCCAAACTGTTGCCGCATTACTCCCAAAATGGCCTAACGTACACTGTACAGTCCTAATGAGTCCTTTATTATGATGTCAGAATGCTGTTCTCAGTTATTGCTAGCACCCATAAAGCTGCACTGTTATTTGTTTGATGAGCGCCTTCACGATGTCCTGGTGTTATACTCACCCCAAATCTTTTCCATGAGTGAGGTTTGTATCTCAGTGGCCACCTAGACTACTATACCTCTGACGTCTTCATTGCCCTTTCCCAATCTTCATGACTGTGCACTTGTGGAAACTCATGACCAATTGCTGCACCGGTCGCAGACGTCCAGAATCCTGTTGTAGTTCTTACCTGGCTTTCGATCGAGTGAATTCTTCTCAACAACTTACGTCATCTGCAAACAGTTACACCTCAGATCTATTCTCCGCAAGTCGTTCACAAAGTACCAGAAAAAAGCACTGGTCCTAACCAGTGTGTGTTGTGTTGGCCTTGTGTTGTGTGTTGGTACTCACCTATTTACCACCTAGTTAGTTCGGGTCGATCCAGCTCCTCCCGCCTCCTTCCTGATCGCTAAGAGTCACTCGTCCCTAGCCTAGCTTTATCGTACACTGCTTAAAGCCATTATGGATCTCTGCCTCCCTCTACATCGCTTCCAAACTATTCCACTTACTGACTACACTGTGCTGAAAGAGTACTTCCTAACATCCCTTGATCAAATCTTGTCTTTTACTTCCACGTTCCCTTTTACTGTGTCCATCTCGAACATCCTGGTTTTTCCACCCTTGTCAATTCCTCTCAGATTTTTGATGCGTTATCATTCCCCCCTATCTCTCCAGTCCTCCAGTGTAGTCCGGTTGATTTCCCTTAAACCTCTCCCTCGTAGACAGACCTCTTAGCTCTGGACTAGTCTTGTTGCAAACCGATGCACTTTCTCTAGGTTTCTTTACGTGCTTGGCAGGTGTGTGGGTTCCCAACTGGTGCGCAAACCCAATATGGCCAACGTATACGTGTACAGGTCCCTGAACGATTCCTTATTAAGATGTCCGGTATGCTGTTCAAGGTTGCTAAGCTCCCATATCGCAGCAGTTATTTGGTTTAAATGTGCGCTCAGGAGATGGTGCCTGGTGTTATACGCACCACTCCCGCAAATCTTTTTCCTTGATGAGTTTGTAGTCTCTGACCCCTAAGACTGTATATCCGTTGCGCCTCTTTGCCTTCCCCATCTTCATGACTTTGCACATGTGTTTGAACTCCAGAGCCAATCTGACCATTCTGCAGCCTGTCCAGATCCCATTGTAGTTCTGCCTCATCCTCGTACGATTTAATTCTTCTCATCAACTTCACGTCATCTGCGAACAGGGACACTTCAGAGTCTATTCCTTCCATCATGTCGTTCACATATATCAAAAATAGCACTGGTCCTAGAACTGACCCCTGTGGGACCCCGCTCGTAACAGGCACCCACTGTGATACCTCTTCACGTACCATGACTCGTTGCTGCCTCCCTGTCAGGTATTCCCTTATCCATTGCAGTGCCCTTCCTTTTACATGTGCCTGATCCTCCAGCTTCTGCACTAATCTCTTGTGGGGAACTGTGTCAAAGGCCTTCCTGCAGTCTAGGAAAACACAATCTACCCAACCCTCTCTCTCGTGTCTTACTTCTGTTACCTTGTCATAAAACTCCAGGAGGTTTGTGATACAAGATTTGCCTTCCATGAACCCATGCTGGTTTTCATTTATAATCTTGTTCCTTTCCAGGTGTTCGACCACTCTCCTCCTGATAATCTTCTCCATGACTTTGCACACAATACATGTCAGAGACACAGGTCTGTAGTTTAGTGCCTCGTTTCTGTTTCCTTTCTTAAATATGGGGACTACATTAGCTGTCTTCCATTTCTCAGGTAGTTGCCCAGTTTCAAGGGATATGTGTGTGTGTGTGTGTACTCACCTATTTGTACTCACCTATTTGTGGTTGCAGGGGTCGAGTCCTAGCTCCTGGCCCCGCCTCTTCACCGGTTGCTACTGGGCCCTCTCTCTCCCCGCTCCATGAGCTTTATCAAACCTCGTCTTAAAACTGTGTATGGTTCCTGCCACCACTATGTCATTTTCTAGGCTATTCCACTGCCTTACAACTCTATGACTGAAGAAATACTTCCTACTATCTCTCTGACTCATTTGTGTCTTCAACTTCCAATTGTGGCCTCTTGTTTCTGTGTCCCCTCCCTGGAACATCCTGTCTTTGTCCACCTTGTCTATTCCACGCAGTATTTTATATGTCGTTATCATGTCTCCCCTGACCCTCCTGTCCTCCAGTGTCGTCAGGCAGATTTCCCTTAATCTTTCTTCATAGGACATTCCCCTTAGCTCTGGAACTAACCTTGTAGCAAACCTTTGTACTTTCTCTAGTTTCTTGACGTACTTTATCAAGTGCGGGTTCCAAACAGGTGCTGCATACTCCAGTATGGGCCTGACATACACGGTGTACAGTGTCTTGAATGATTCCTTACTAAGGTATCGGAATGCTGTTCTCAGGTTTGCCAGGCGCCCATATGCTGCAGCAATTATCTGATTGATGTGTGCTTCCGGAGACATGCTCGGTGTTATACTCACCCCAAGATCTTTCTCCTTGAGTGAGGTTTGCAGTCTTTGGCCACCTAGCCTATACTCTGTCTGTGGTCTTCTGTGCCCTTCCCCTATCTTCATGACTTTGCATTTGGCAGGATTAGATTCGAGAAGCCATTTGCTGGACCAGGTGTCCAGTCTGTCCAGGTCTCTTTGAAGTCCTGCCTGGTCTTCATCAGATTTAATTCTCCTCATTAACTTCACATCATCTGCAAACAGGGACACTTCTGAATCCAACCCTTCCGTCATGTCGTTCACATATACCAAAAATAGCACTGGTCCTAGGACCGACCCCTGTGGGACCCCGCTCGTCACAGGTGCCCACTGTGATACATCATTACGTACCATGACTCGTTGTTGCCTCCCTGTCAGGTATTCTCTGATCCATTGCAGTGCCCTTCCTGTTATATGCGCCTGATTCTCTAGCTTCTGCACTAATCTCTTGTGAGGAACTGTGTCAAAGGCCTTCTTGTAGTCCAAGAAGATGCAATCAACCCACCCCTCTCTCTCTTGTCTTACTTCTGTTATTTTATCATAAAACTCCAGAAGGTTTGTGACACAGGATTTGCCTTCCGTGAATCCGTGCTGGTTGGCATTTATACTCCTGTTCCGTTCCAGGTGCTCCACCACTCTCCTCCTGACAATCTTCTCCATAATTTTGCATACTATACACGTCAATGACACAGGTCTATAGTTTAGTGCTTCTTTTCTGTCTCCTTTTTTAAAAATGGGAACTACATTTGCCGTCTTCCATACCTCAGGTAGTTGCCCAGTTTCCAGGGATGTGTTGAAGATTGTGGCAAGTGGCACGCACAACATATCTGCTCCCTCTCTAAGGACCCACGGGGAGATGTTGTCCGGTCCCATTGCCTTTGAGGTATCGATGTCCCTTAGCAGTTTCTTCACCTCCTCCTCATCTGTATGTATGTCGTCCAACACTTGTTGGTGTATTCCTTGCTGGTGTCCCCATCTGGTCTGTCCCCCCAGAGTCCTTCCTGTCTCTACTGTAAATACTTCCTTAAATCTCGTGTTGAGCTCCTCACATACCTCTTGATGTGTGTGTGTGTGTGTTTGTGTGTGTGTGCGTGTGTGTGTGTGTGTGTGTTTGTGTGTGAGTGTGTGTGTGTGTGTGTGTGTTTGTACTCACCTAGTTGTACTCACCTAGTTGAGGTTGCAGGAGACGAGTCCAAGCTCCTGGCCTGGCCTATTCACTGGTCGCTACTAGGTCCCTCCCCTTGAACCATGAGCTTTATCATACCTCTGCTTAAAGCCGTGTATGGATCCTGCTTCCACTACATTGCTTCCCAAATTTTTCCACTTCCTGACTACTCTGTGGCTGAAGATATTGTTCCTAACATCCCTGTGATTCATCTGTGTGTTCAACTTCCAATTGTGTCCCCTTGTTACTGTGTCCAATCTCTGAAGCATCCTGTCTCTGTCCACCTTGTCAATTCCTCTCAGTATTTTGTAAGTCGTTATCATGTCCTCTCAATCTCTCCTGTCTTCTAGTGTCGTCAGCTTGATTTCCCTTAACCTCTCCTCGTAGGACATACCTCTTAGCTCTGGGACTAGTCTTGTTGCAAACCTTAGCACTTTCTCTAGTTTCTTTACATTCTTGGCTAGGTGTGGGTTCCAAACTGGTGCCGCATACTCCAATATTTGCCTAACGTACACTGTGTACAGGGTCCTGAACGATTCCTTATTAAGATGTCGGAATGCTGTTCTGAGGTTTGCCAGGTGCCCATATCCTGCAGCAGTTATTTGGTTTATGTGCACTTCAGGAGATATGCCTGGTGTTATACTCACCCCAAGGTCTTTTTCCTTGAGTGAGGTTTGTAGTCTCTGGCCCCCTAAACTGTACTCAATCTGCGGTCTTTTTTGCCCTTCCCCAATCTTCATGACTTTGCACTAGGTTCGATTGAACTCCAGGAGCCAATTGCTGGCCCAAATCTGCAGCCAGTCCAGATTACTTTGTAATTCTGCCTGGTCTTCGATCGAATGAATTCTCATCAATTCCACGTCATCTGCAAACAGGGACACCTAGTAGTCTATTCCTTCCGCTATATCGTTCACAAATTCCAGAAACAGCACTGGTCCTAGGACTGACCCCTGTGGGACCCCGCTGGTCACAGGTGCCCACTCTGTCTCCTCGGCACCTAATATTACTCGCTTCTGTCTTCCTGACAAGTATTCCCTGATCCATTGTAGTGCCTTCCCTGTTATCCCTGATTGGTCCTCCAGTTTTTCACTAATCTCTTGTGTGGTACTGTGTCAAACGCCTTCTTGCAGTCCAAGAAAATGTAATCCACCCACCCCTCTCTCTCTTGTCTTACTGCTGTCACCATGTCATAGAACTCCAGTAGGTTTGTGACACAGGATTTCCTATCCCTGAAACCATGTTGGCTGCTGTTGATGAGATCATTCCTTTCTAGGTGTTCCACCACTTTTCTCCTGATAATCTTCTCCATGACTTTGCATACTACACATGTCAGTGACACTGGTCTGTAGTTTAGTGCTTCATTTCTGTCTCATTTTTTAAAGATTGGGACTACATTTGCTGTCTTCCATGCCTCAGGCAATCTCCGTGTTTCGATAGATGTATTGAATATTGATGTTAGGGGTACACATAGAGCCTCTGCTCCCTCTCTCGGGACCCAAGGAGAGATGTTACCTGGCCTAATTGCCTTTGAGGTATCTAGCTCACTCAGAAGCCTCTTCACTTCTTTCTGGTGGTGTGCCCCATCTCTCTGTCTTTCTTGAGCCCCTTCTGTTTCCTCTGTGAACACTTCTTTGAATCTCTAGTTGAGTTCGTCACATACTTTACGATCATTTCTTGTTGTTTCTCCTCCTTCCTTCCTTAACCTGATTACCTGGTACTTGACTGTTGTTTTCCTCTTGATGTGGCTGTATAACAGTTTCGGGTCAGATTTGGCTTTCGCTGCTATGTCGTTTTCATATTGTCGTTGGGCCTCCCTTCTTATCTGTGCATATTCGTTTCTGGCTCTACGACTACTCTCCTTATTCTCCTGGGTCCTTTGCCTTCTATATTTCTTCCATTCCCTAGCACACTTGGTTTTTGCCTCCTTGCACCTTTGGGTGAACCATGGGCTCATCCTGTTTTTTTCATTATTCCTGTTTCCCTTGGGTACAAACCTCTCCTCAGCCTCCTTGCACATAGTTGCTACATATTCCATCATCTCATTAACTGGCTTCCCTGCCAGTTCTCTGTCCCACTGAACCTCTTTCAGGAAGTTTCTCATTCCTGTGTAGTCCCCTTTCTTGTAGTTTGGCTTCATTTGTCCTGGCCTTCCTGCTTTCCCCTCCACTTGTAGCTCTACTGTGTATTCGAAGCTCAAAACCACATGATCGCTGGCCCCAAGGGATCTTTCATATGTGATGTCCTCAATATCTGCACTACTCAAGGTGAATACTAAGTCCAGTCCTGCTGGTTCGTCCTCTCCTCTCTCATGAAGGTTTCCAGTACCACGTCCATCATCTTAGCCCTCCATGTATCTTGGCCAACATGTGGCTCCAAGCTCTCCCAGTCGATCTCCTAGTGGTTAAAGTCACCCATGATCAGGAGCTTTGCCTGCATGCATGAGCTCTCCTGGCCACTGCAGCCAGTGTGTCAACCATCGCTATATTGCTCTCGTCATACTCTTGCCCTGGCCTATTGCTGTTCTGTGGTGGGTTATACATCACTGCCATTACCACCTTGGGACCTCCAGAGTGAAGCATTCCCGCTATGTAATCACTTTCTTCTCCGCTGTCTCCTCTCTCCAGCTCATCAAAATTCCATCAGTTTTTGATCAGCAGTGCCACTAAGGATCTGGTATCCCGTTGGAAAGATGGCTTCTGTTATCATACCTGTAAGCTTGGTTTCTGTGAGAGCTATGATATCCGGTGATGCCTCTTTGACTCTTTCGTGCCACTCCTCCCACTTGTTTGTTATTCAATACTACAACCCAGGAGTCCAAATGGCCTGTTATCCTGGGTGTAAAGGGAGCAAAATAAACAGAGCAGAAAAGTTTTGACTTACATTATCCTTCATCAATTTAGAACAGCAATATGAACACTATATGCAATAAGTACAGTGATAGGTATTAGCGCACTCCACGGTAAGCAACGCAGAATAGAAGCCACAAGAGAGCAGACCGTGCTTCAACCAGCTCTAGAATGGGAATGACAAGGGCAGACAGGAGAGTGGTACCCTCACAACCTCTGCAAATGCCAAAACCATCTTCTTATTGTGTGGAACCTGGTTACTAGTTGAACGACGGGGTCCCATCGTCAACTCTCAGTCACCTGGTTTGCTGGTTGGGGGAGATAGCCTGTAAATGAGGGTGTGTACATGCACCGAATAAAGGTTACGTACTCATTGCATGCCACACCTCCACCCCGAGAATGCTCAGGAATAGGTTGCCACCTCTCAGTGGTAACCGTTCCGCAATGGCACAAAATAGTGGGACCGCCTTTCCTCTCCACCATCCAACTCTTAGATAGAGCTCATCTTTTCTCGTGACAAAAAGCCAAACCCTAAACTCAGAGTGAGACAGCAGTCAGTCAGGCTAGTATAGCTCCAAGGTACAGTGGATGGTAGCCCGCATCCTATCACTAAAAAAAAACCCTAGATAATGAATCTGCGAACATATTTTCTTTGCCGACAATTCTGAGAGAGTATTGCTGCATCATTAAAGCCCAATGCATGAGCCTTGTGTTGTACTTCTTCATGGCTTGGAGATATACTAAAGGATTGTGATCATTCTAGACGGTGACCACCTGCGATGTCTGGCCCACATAAACATCGAAATGCTCCCAAGCCAGTACCAGCGCGAGGGCTTCTTTTTCAATGGTAAAGTAAGCCCTCTGATGCGGCTTGAACTTGGCCGAAAAGTACGCTACAGGCTGCAACTCCTCGTTCTCGTTTTGCAATAGTACTGCCCCAACCCCAGACTCACAAGCATCAACCTGTAATGAAAAAGATTGGAGAAGTCTGGAGACAAAAGAATGGGTGCAGTACACAATAATCTTTTTGCTTTATCAAAAGCACTTTGACATTCTGGGGTCCAATTAAAGGGAACTTTGTGACTGGTAAGAGAGGTAAGAGGGGCTACAATATCTGAGAAATTCTTACAGAATCTTCTGTAAAATCCTATTATGACTAGGAAATGTTTAAGAGATTTCCTATCATGAGGAACTGGATAATCTTTAATAGCAAGAACTTTAGCAAGTTTAGGAGCAACTTTACCACAACTTACTTCATGGCTAAAGAAAAGTGACAGTGGCCTGGCCAAAGGAAGATTTAGATAAATTAACAGTTAAATGGGAACTCTGAAAGGTCTCAAAAAGAGCCTTAAGTCTAAGTAGGTGTTGATCCCAAGTATCAGACACCACAACAATATCATCCAGGTATGCTGCCGTGAATTGAAGTCCTTTAATAGCCTGATGAATAAGTTTCTGGAATGAAGAGGGGGAGTTTTTCATTCCGAAGGGGGTAACTGTGTATTGAAAATGACCTCCTGGAATTACGAAGGCAGAGATTTCCTTTGCCTTATCCGTCAAAGGTACCTGATAGTAACCTTTAAGGAGATCTAACTTGGACACAAAAGTAGCCTTACCCACAAAGTCAATTACGTCATCCAGACGAGGAAGAGGGTAAGCATCTGTGATTGTGACCTCATTCACCTTACGATAGTCTGTACACATACGAAACCCTCCATCAGCCTTTTTAACAAGAATGCACGGTGAAGCCCATGGACTAGATGACTCCTCCACTAAACCATGCTCTAACAGAAATTCTACTTCCTGCTGAAGTAGCCTCTGCTTTTCGGTTTAAGCTCTGTAGGGGGAGATTTTTAAAAAGGTTTAGAGTTTCCAACATCTACATCATGATAACCTAACGTATATTTTTTAGGCACATCCGAAAAAAAACATTAGGGTATGACTGTAGAAGCTCAGTTAAACTTGTTGCTTGCATTTCAAATAGTCCCTACATTAAAGGGCTAAGATCCTTGAGGAGGACAGAATTTGAAAGTTTAACATTTATTTCAGAAATAGAGTGCAAAGAATCAGAGTCGTCCTCAGAGGTAGAGGACAGAGTCATTACTGGGACTTTATCTGGTGCATGACAAGATTTTAATTGATTAATGTGGTAAGTTTTAGTTTTTGAGGTCTTATCAAGAGGAACTACCACATAATTTACAAACAGATAAATTTACTTACAATTTGCAAAGGTCCCTTAAATCTAGCTTTCAAGGTGTGGCCATGTATAGGTTCCTGCACCAACACCTTGTCTCCTGGATGGAAGGAGCGGAATTGTGCACTTCCGTCATACCTCTGCAACCTTCATGACGGGTTGTAGAGTGTTGAGCTAACGTCTTCTCCCATCCATCCTACTTTGAGCACTCGAAGAGGACCTCGTACATTGTGCCCAAAGATCAGCTCAAATGGACTATACCCGATAGACTCTTGCACCGTTTCTCGCACAGAGAATAGCAACAAACGTAGTGATTCATCCCATTTCATAGGAAAGTGCATGCAAAAAGTTCTCATCATGGTTTTTAACGTCTGATGTAATCTTTCCAAGGCGCCTTGGGACTGAGGACGACAGGCAGTGGATAAGTTGTTGATTATCCTTAACCTAGTTAATGCTTCCCTAAATGCTTTGGCAGTGAAGTTAGTACCTTGATTTACTTTGAATAGTTTTAGGAATGCCCAAAACAAGAAATAAATTTTGTTAAAGCTTTGAGAATAGCTTTAGTATTAATACTGCGCATGGGAATTGCTTCAGGATATCTGGTTACTCTATCCATAATGGTAAATAAATACTGATTTCCAGACTTTGACCTAGGTAGTGGACCTACACAATCTATAATTAAATCTGCAAAAGGTTCTCCATCAGCAGGTATAGGTTGGAGAGGTGCAGGTTTAATGGAATGTCCAGGTTTCCCTACTTGCTGACATTCTCGGCAACACCTGATATGATTCTTCACATCCTGCTTTAATTTTGGCCAATACAATTCTTTTGTTGTTCTATATAAGGTCTTTGTAATTCCTAAGTGACCTCATAATGAAGTATTATGAGCTATATTCAATTTTTGAGGTCTAAACTTTGTTGGAAGAACTAACCTGTCAGACAATTGCCGGCCCTCTATCTCCTTACCAGTCTCAGTGCAGATCAAATAATCGTTTTTAAGTTCATACTTGACCGGATGATCCAAAGAGGATTTACCCATGGCTGCTTGAAAAGCGAATTTTAAAGAAGGGTCCTTTCGTTGTTCCTCCCGGAAGGACAGTCCCTCGAACATGGAAACAGAGATATCTGGTAATTCTGCAACCTCGCAATAGGAAGGCTTGATCGGGGTCTGTTCACTTGATCTATGAGGCTCTGGCCAGTTTTCCTCGTAAAACAAAGTGGCTATTCCGAGATCGGCGTCGTCCAAGGATAGGCCAACATTCTCCCCAGACAACCCTTGGGATGTTGCCCGAGTTATGGCCAACACCTGAGAAGAATTAATCATTATAGGTACAGGACACACATTAGCAGTAGCAATGTTATTACCCAGTAATAACATCGCATCTTTCATGGTTAATCCTTTGGATACACCCACGGTCAAGTACCCAGTGTAATATTCGCACTGTACATAAATTTTATGCAAAGGGACAGAATACATAGCTCCTACAAATGCTTCTAATAAAACAGAGGAATTCAAGGAAGTGTTCTTAGAGAGGGGTAATATTCCCTCTCTTATAAGAGAGCAATATGCTCCAGTATCTCTAAAGGTTTTGACTTCAGTTGTTTTGGAGTTTTCCTGAAGGGAAATAAGACTCTTACAATAATAAGGGGCCATCCCTTTTTCTACTTCTCTCGGTGACATGTTACTAGGGATATTAGAGATTTTTCCAATGGGTTGGGGTTTGTGGGGGCAGTTAGGACGGATCTGACCTACTTTGTTACAGAGTAAGCAAACGACAGGTTTGCGCTTTACTCCCTGGTGACATTGCAACTGGTGTCACTCTGGCTGGTGTCTCTCTGGATACTGCTGTCGAGATGCACCATGTTGAGTAGTTTGTCGCTCAGCTGGCGGACCATAAGTTGAGAAGCGTGACTCACCAGGTGACTTAGTTGGTTGACGTGGACGTTCTCCCTGCGGCTGGCATTTCATTCTCCAAGGTTGACGTTCTCTGCTCATGCCAGGCTGTTGAAAAGAGAGACGGGACCGCTCGGACAGGGAGCGGTTAGTTTCGATGGTATCAACCAACCTGGCTGCCTCCAATGCAGTGGTTAAGTCACGATCCTGCAGAAAGACTCGAACCTCTGGTCCCACGGACTCCAACAGGTTGTCAATCAGAATACGCTGCACCAGATTTTCGAAAATAACGACACCACTTGTTTTATACCAGCTGGTAAAAGATTTGGTCTGTTGTCGCACAAAATCAACCAGGGATTGACCAAGCTGTCGCCTGCCTAATTTAAATAATTTTTTGTGCCTAGCTGGGATACATGTATATGCTCCCAAAACTGTGTTTTTCACTACTTGATAAACAGAAAATTTAGTGTCATTTAACACTGACGTAAATTCATGTGCCTTACCAAACAATGATGTGTGAACCAACGATGCCCAATGCTGTTCCGGCCACCTCAAGGCTCGAGCCTGATTATCCAAGCTTTCGAAAAATTGTTCTGGTTCGGCCTCATTGAAGCGGGGAACAATCTTTACTGCTTTCTGTAAACTAAAATCATTTACAGAATACGAAAACTGCCTCCTTTCTCTTTCCCTATCAAATTCTTCTTTTGCAAATGCTATCTGTTCCCTAGTCTGCTCAAGATTCATTTTTGCCAGCTCAAGTGATAACGCCGCTGATTCACCTCGAGACAACCCTGCTGCACTATACTGACTATTTTGCTCCGTTGATATATCATCTTCCTCCTGCGAGGACATAGTTTTTGCCCTAGCTCCCATCGAGGGAGGAGTATGATGTGCCATCTCTTCTTCTCGAAGTTTGTCAGTAATCAGTGAACGCAGTTGCGCAGCTGTGAGAGTGCGTTTGTATTTAATGGCAATGGAAAGAGCAATTTTCCAACAACGCTGTAGAGACAATTCAGGTAAGTTATGCAAAGTATATGCCGACACAAGACGTCTGACTCGTCTAGGTGGCATAAGTTATTCGCTATGCACAGTACGATTGCAGAATACCCCAACGTAACACGTTAATTTGCAGAACACACTTAGCTATGCACAGTACGATTGCAGAATATCCCAACGTAACGTTATTTGCAGGACACGCTTAGCTATGCACACTACGATTGCAGAATACGCATACAAGGTGGATACGCAATAGCGAAGCTGGCTGCAAAAATCTTCACACCGAACAGGCTAGAAGCCACTGACACGCAAAATTTGTAAAGCAATGCCAGACAGCCAGCTACACACTGTTCTACAAGATTGACCGTAGCAAAGCGAGCACACAGAACAAGCTAGAAGAGAGCTGTTGAACGATAACACAATAGCAAGGCTGACCATAGCAAAGCAACTGACACGCAAAATTTGTAAAGCGTTGGCAAAGCTAATGCAATGCCAGACAGCAAGCTGCACATTGTTCCTGCTACCAGCTTCACCCTAGGCTCAACCCTTTCTCTAAGTCCAGCTTCAGCTCTCGGACAGGCTACCAATATTACAACCCATGAGTCCAAATGGCCTGTTATCCTGGGTGTAACGGGAGCAAAATAAACAGAGCAGAGAAGATTTGACTTACATTATCCTTCATCAATTTAGAACAGCAATATGTACACTATATACACTATGTACAGTGATAGGTATTAGTGCAATCCACGGTAAGCAAGGCCACAAGAGAGCAGACCGTGCTTCAACAAGCTCTAGAATGGGAATGACAAGGGCAGACAGGAGAGTGGTACCCACATAACCTATGTGATTGCTAAAACCATCTTCTGATTGGCTGGAACCTGGTAACTAGTTGAACGAGTGTGTGTGTCTGTATGTTTGTGTGTGTATGTGTGTGTGTGTGTGTGTGTGTGTGTGTGTTTGTGTGTGTGTGTGTGTGTGTGTGTGTGTTATGACATACACGTTAGCTCTGGAACAAGTCTTGTTGCAAACCTTTGCACTTTCTCTAGTTTCGTCACGTGGTTGGCTAGATGTGGGTTCCAAACTGGTGCAGCATACTCAAAATATGGGCCTAACGTACACGGTATACTGGGTCCTGAACGATTCCTTATTAAGATGTCGGAATGCTGTTCTCAGGTTTGCCAGGTGCCCATATGCTGCAGCAGTTATTTGGTTGATGTGCGCCTCAGGAGATGTGCCTAGTGTTATACTCACCCCAAGATCTTTTTCCTTGAGTCAGGTTTGTAGTCTGGCCTCATGGACAGTACTCCATCTGTGGTCTTCTTTGCCCTTCTCCAATCTTCATGACTTTGCACTTAGTGGGGTTGAACTCCAGGAGCCATTTGCTGGACCAGGCCTGCATTCTGTCCTAATTCCTTTGTAGTTCTGCCTGGTCGTCGATCGATTCAATTCTTCTAATCAACGTCACATCATCTGCAAACAAGGACACTTCGGAGTCTTTTCCTTCAGTCATGTCGTTCACAAATACCCAAAACAGCAGCAGTCCTAAGACTGACCCCTGTGGAACTCACTCGTCACAGGACTTGCCACTATCATCCTGACAGGTATTCCCTGATCTATTGCAGTGCCTTCCCTGTTATCCTCGCCTGATCCTCCAGTTTTTGCACTAATCTCCTGTGTGGAACTCTGCCAAACGCCTTGTTACAGTCCAAGAAAATACAATCTACCCGCCCCATCTCTCACTTCTCTTACTGCTGTCACCCTGTCATTGAACTCCAATAGGTTGGCAAGGGGGAAGAGAGGAAGATGTGTGCCAAGATACTTTTACTTGATTGAGGTTTGTAGTCTCTGGCCCCCTAGACTGTTCTCTGTCTGTGATCTTCTTTGCCCTTCTCCAATCTTCATGACTTTGCACTTGAAGGGGATAAAGTCCAGGAGCCAGTTGCTGGACCACTCCTGTAGCCTGTCCAGATCCCTTTGTAAATCTGATTTATCCTCGTCCGATTGAATTCTTCTCATCAATTTCATATCATCTGCAAACAGGGACACATCGAAGTCTATTCCTTTATTCATGTGATTCACAAATACCAGAAACAGCACCGGTTCTAAGACTGACCCCCATGCAACCCCACTCTTTACAGCTGCCCACTCTGACACCTCTCCACGTACCGTGACTCGCTGTTATCTTCCTAACAGGTGTTCACTGACCCATTGTAGTGCCTTCCTTGTTATTCATGCCTGTTCCTCCAAGAAAATGCAGTCTACCCACCCCTTCTTTCTCTTGCCTTACTACTGTCGTCCTGTCATAAACTCCAGTGGTTTAAAACAAGGACTTCCCTTTCCCTGAGCCTGTGCGGTTTGTCATCGTAAGGGGTTTCTTTCTAGTGCTTCACACTCTTTTGAAAATATTTCCATGACTTTGCATAAAATACATTTTTAGTTACACTGTCTGTTTTTGAAATGTTCAGTCAGCCCCCTTTTTTTCAAAAATGGGGACATTTGATGTCTTCCATCCATTGATTTTTTCCATCTTTTTAAGTCTTACATCGGGGAGTTGCCCTTTCTCGAAGATGAGTTGAATTTTTATTGGGGTAAATAGCGCCTCGCTCTTCTCTCAGGACAAGGAAAGATGTTATCTGGCCCCATGCCTTTGAGGTATCTACTTACACCTTTCCTTCTTCCTCTTTTGTATGTAATCGCCAACACATGATGGTGAGCCCCATCTTTTGTCTTTGGAGCCCTCTGTCTCCACGGGAAACTTTTTTTGATCTCAGGTTAGCTCCTCACATCTTCGTGGTCGTTTCTTGTATCTCCCCTCCTTTCTTCCCACCAATTATTGTTTCTTTACGATTTTTCCTTTGATGTGGCTGAACAACAGCTTCAGTCGATTTGGCTTTTGCTGCATGTCATTTTCGTATTGCCCAGGGGGGCCTTCCCTATTTTATCTGTGTATACTCATTTTTGGCTCTACAACTGCTCCCCTTTATTCCCTTATCCTTTGTCTTCTATTTTTTCTTCCTTTCTCTAGCTCACTTTGGTTGTGGCTTCCAAAACCCTTTGGGGTGAAAAAGGGTTTTTTCCTATCTTCTCGTTATTATGTTACTCTCCCACCCCAAACCCCCCATCAGTTCATTGCATCCTGTTGTCACATTTTCCATACTCTTTTTTGTGACTATTACCATTTTCTGTCCCACTGAAAGTCGTCAAAAAAATTCTTCATGCCGCATAGCCCCTTTTCTTGTAGTTTGGCTTCATTTTTTCCAAACCCTTCCTGCTTTCCCATTTTTATTGAACTCTCATGAATTTCGAAGCCCCGAACCATATGATCGCTGGCCACAAAAATCTTTCTATTGATGTCCTCAATATCTGCTGTACCAAGATAAAAACGGGTTCGTCTCACTGTTCTCCTCTCCTCTCTCTTGGAGGTCCCTTCTTTTGGTACATGGGGTTTTCCGCCCCACCTCCTCATCTTAGCCCTAACTTTTTCGGGGTATTCATGGGGTTTCGGGTTCCCCCACGATTTCCTTGTGGTGAATTCACACATAATCAGCAGTTTCCCCTGCTTACATCACCCTTCGGCACTTCCTCCATTTTCCACCATCGTCTTTTTTTTAAAACCTTTGCCTTGGCCTCCGCTGTTCAGTGGTGGGTTTTACATCACTGCAATTTACCACCTTGTAACCTTCAGTTTAAAGTTTTTCCTTTTATATAACTCCTGTTTTTTCTCTATTCCTCTCCCCACTCATCAAAACCTTTCGTTTTCGATGACAGCGCCCACCCCCACCCCCTCTGTTCCTTCTGTCTATTCTCAAGATCAAAATTCTCATCGAAACATGGCATCTTATCATTCCATGAGCTTGGGTTTTCTGTGAGAGCTTTATATCTGGTGATTACTCTTTGACTTCACGACCTCCTCACATTATTCGTTATTCCACACTTTGGGTGCACCATATAAAAAAAAATAAAAATCAATACCGGGGTTGGGAAAAAATACACAAAACCCCTGCAATAGAAGAGAGTAGCTTACACAACATTTCATTCGACTTTATCTTTTACAAAGTACACTAACAAGAAGTAAGAAGAAGGGAATAATATATATATTATATATATATTATATATATAAATATATATTATTATATAATAATATATAATATATATTATATATATATATATATATATATATATATATTATATGTATACATATATATATATAATTATATATTATATATATATAATATAAATATAATATATATATATAATATTATAATATATTAAAAAATTTTTAAATATATATAATATTATTATATATATAAATATAATATAAAAATATAATATATATTATATATATAAATATTATTATATATATATAATAAAATATATATACATTTTATATATGATAAATAAAATATATATATTATAAAATATAATATATATTATATATATATATTTTTTTTTTTTTTTATTTTATTTATTATACACGGCCCGATTCCCACCAGGCGGGGTGGCCCAAAAAAAAAAAAAATTTCCCCATCATTCACTCCATCACTGTCTTCCAGAAGGGTGCTTTAACACTACAGTTTTTAAACGAACTTTAAAACACCCCCCTATAGGTAGTGGGTTGGTAGACGAAACCACCCGGGGAAGTACTCCGCCTCCCAATGACTGTGAAACAAAAACCTGTAACTGTTTTGCATGAGGGAGGATTGCTGGTTTTTTTTTCTGTTCATAACACGCAAAGATAACAGGGATATTTGCTACCCCCTTTTTACACTTTGGTCACACTTCAAGACACGCAAGCATATATATATTACAACATCTAGGTTTTTTCCCCTTTTTTTAAAATACCTTTTGTTCTTTTTTATTTTTTTCTATTGCCCCAGGGGGAAAGGGGGAAAAAAGCCCCTTCCTCCGTAAGCCAGCGTTCGTATGGGGCGACAAAAAACCCCGGGAGCAATGGGCTAGAAACCCCCCTTCTCCTTAACTTTTACAAAAAAAAGGGAGAAGAAGAAAAACTTATATAATGTAGATTATATAAATTAATTATTATATATATATATAATTAATAATGTATAATAATATATATATATATATATAATATATAAATATATATATATAAAATATTATATTATATATATATATATATTATTTATATTATATAATATATATATTATAATATATATATATAATATACATTATTTTATTTTTTTTTTTGTCACAAGGCCGATTCCCACCAAGGCAGGGTGGCCCGAAAAAGAAAAATTTTCACCATCATTCACTCCATCACTGTCTTCCAAAGGGTGTTTTTAACACGGCATTTTTTAAAACTGAACTTAACACCCCTCCTTCATGTGCAGGCACTGTACTTCTCTCTCCAGGACTCAAGTCCACCTGCCGGTTTCCCCTAAACCCCCTTTCATAAACATAAAAAATTTATAAAATAATAATTAATATATTATAAAATATATATTATATATATATAATAATATATATATATATACATATAATTATATATATATATTTTTAATTTTAAATATATATAAAAATATATTATATATATAAAATTTTTATTACATATATATTTTTATAATATATTATTATATAATATATTATTTTATATAATTATAATATAATTATATTATATATTACGTAAAATTTTAATATATATATATTATATATATTTTTAATATATATATATAAATATATTATATATATATATTTTAAAATTTTCCCTTCTTCTCTCCATTGTTAGTGTGATTTGAAAATGGTTTAAGTCGAACTGAAATGTTGTTTTAGCTACTCTCTTTTATGCGGGTTATTCTTGTATTGTTCCGCCACGTATTGAGCTTTTTTTTATTATTTTTTATATAGGTGCCCAAGGAGGAAAAACCAAATAATGTGAGATGTCGTGAAAGATCAAGAGGAACATCAGACATCATGCTCTCACAGAAACCAAGCTCGGGGAATGATGACAATGCCATGTTTTCTGATGAGATATCAATCTTGAGAAAAGACAAAAAAACAGGGGGGATGAAGGGAGGCGCTGCTCTCAAAAAACGAATGGGGTTTTTGATGAGTGGAGAGAGGAGAAGAGAAAAAGCAAGAGATTATATAATAAAAAACCTCAGTCTGAAGGTTCGTAGGTTCGAATCCCCTTCGCCAGAGATAGTGTTTTGATATTTCGCCTGCGAATAATATTAATATATATATATTTTTAATATTTAAAAATATATTATATATAATATTATATTTAAATAATATAAAATTATAAAAATTAAAAAATTTTAAAAATTTGAATTATATATATATATTTATATTATATAATATATATAATATAAATTATAATTTTTTTTTTTTTTTTATTATTATCACCCCGGCCGATTCCCCCCAAAAGGCAGGGTGCCCGAAAAAGAAAAACTTTACCACATTCACCCCATCACTGTTTTGCCAAAAGGGGTGCTTTACCTACTTTTTTAAAAACTGCAACATTAACCCCCTCCTTCAGAGTGCGGGATGTACTTCCCATCCCAGGATAAAGCCCGGCCTCCCGGTTTCCCTAATCCCCTTCATAAATTTTACTTTGCTCACACTCCAACAGCACGTCAATTTTTAAAAACCTTTTGTCTCCTTCACTCCTATCAAACACGCTCACGCAGCCTGCTGGAATCAAGCCCCTCCCCACACAAAAAAACCCCCTTTACCCCCTCCCCCCAACCCTTCCAGGCCGACCCCCCCCCCGCCTTCCTTTCCCCTAAGACTGATACCTCTTGAATCATTCGTTTCGCTCCATTCCTCTACGTCCGAACCACCTCAACAACCCCCCCTCCCCTCTGGCAACAGTTTGGTAATCCCGCACCTCCTCCTAACTTTCCAAACTAAATTCCTGCATTATATTCACACCACACATTCCCTCAGACTGACATCTCCACTGCCTCCCCCTTCTCCCCCCTGCAAAAAATTCATCACCCACGCTTCACACCCATTAAGAGCTTGGTAAAATAACTATAATTCCCCTCTTTGCCTCCAAGGACAAGTTCTTTTTTCTCCACAGAAAAACCTAAGTGCACCCTCCCCCTTTTCCCTCATCAAATTTTATGATTTACCTCATCTTTCATAGACCCCTCCGGACAAGTCCACTCCCAAAAACTGAAACGTTCACCTTCCATACTCTCTCCCTCCCCCAATCTGATATTCAAAACTTTTTACCCAATCTTTTTTGTTTTCCTCAAACCTTTCTCTTTCCTGTATCACCCTTTAATTTTCTTCTTTTTTCACACCCTACCAAATTCATCCCCCAAACTCTGCAACTTCTCTTAGAATCTCCCAAGAGCACGTGTCATCGGGAAAGGCACTGTGCAAATCCCCCCTTTTTGTGTGATTTTTATCTTTTAACTCCCCCCTCTTGCCAAAACCCCGCAATTTTTTTCCTTACAACCCCATCTATAAATATTAAACACCCCGGGACACACACATCCTTTTCTAAGGCCTACTTTTACTGGAAAAAATTTCCCCCTTTCCCACATACTCTAACTTGAGCCTCACTTCCTCGTAAAAAATCTTCACTGTTTTAGTAACCTACCCCTACACCATACACTTGCAACATCTGCCCATTGCCCCCCCCCATCCACCCTGCGGGACGCCTTTTCCAATCCATAAATCCACAAAGACCTCTTTACCCTTTTCTAAAACTGTTTAATTATGTTTTACTTAAACACCTGGTCCACACACCCCCTACCTTTCTAAAGCTCCTTTTTCATCTGCATCCTATTTCCGTCTTACTCTTAAATTTTTCAAATATAACTCTACAAAAAAAATTTACCAGGTACACTCAACAGACTTTTCCCCCTATAATTTTTGCACTCCTTTTATCCCCTTTGCCTTTATACAAAGGAAAAATGCATGCTCTCTGCCAATCCCAGGACCTTACCCTCTTCCATACATTTTTTAAATAATTGCCCAACCACTCCAAAAATATATCCCCACCTGCTTTTTAAAAAATTTCTATCTTTATCCCCTCAAACCCGGGTGCCTTACCCCCTTTCATTTTACCTACGCCCCCACGAACTTCCCCACACCACAACTGGCTCTTCCCACTCCAAAGAGTTATCCTCCTTGCCCTATACCGAAATCACAGCTTCCCTATCTTATCAACTTTAACAATCCTCAAAATATCCCCTTCCATCTTCCCAAAACCTCTACCCCTCCATTTAATAACCCCCTCCTCTCCTATTTTTAATGACAAACCATTTTGTTTTCTAGGCTTTCTTAACTTGTTAATCCACTCCAAAACTTTTTCTTATTTTCAACAAAAATTTTTTGATAACATTCACCCACTCTCTCATTTTTTCTTCTTTTTTACATTCTTTACCACCTCTTAACTTTTCTCTTTTTCTCCATATACTCTTTCCCTCCTTATTTCTTTCTTTTTTAAAAACTTTCATATGCTAAATTTTTCTCCCCTTTCTACTCTCTTTCATCATCATTCCCCCAAAACGTCCTCTTCCTCCCGCACCCACTTTCCTGTAACCACAAAATTCTGCTGAACACCAACACAAAATTTTTTTAAACCCACCCATACCTCTTTGACCCCCTTGCCTATGCTCTCATTACCCTCTATCCTCCAATATTTTTTATTCTTACCCTAACTGCCTCCTCTTTAGTTTATAAACCTTCCCCCTCTCTTCCCGATGCTTCTATTTTCCTTGTATCCCTCTACCTTTACCTCAGGTACACAACTAGAAAGTGATCTGATATACTGTGGCCCCTCTATAAACAGTACATCCTGAAGTCTACTCAACATCTTTTATCTACCAATACCTAACCAAAAACATGTCATTTTGCCCCACTCATATCTGTAACTTTTTTTTCCTCTTTTTCTTTAAAAAATTATTTCCTATAACAAACCCTTTCTATACAAAGTTTAATCAAAGGGCTCCCATTATCTTTACACCTGGGACCCCCAAACTTACCCACCCAACCCCCTAAAAGTTTTTTCCACTTTAGCATTCAAGTCCCCTACCAAAATTACTCTTCACTTGGTTCAAAGGGCCCCATACATTCACTTAACTCTCCCAAAATCTCTCTCTTCCTCTGCATTTTCTCTTCTCCAGGTGATAACGCTTATTATGACCCACTTCCGATCCAACCTTACTTTAAAACCCATAATCTTGAATTTACACATTCATATTCTCTTTTTTCCCTTCCCTAAATGATCATTTAACATTACGGGTCCCCTCCTTTGCCTAACTCTCCAATAATCCAGATTTTAAACCCATTTATTTCCCCCCTGAAACTTCCTACCCCCCTTTAGCTTTTTTTCGCTTAGGGGCCAGGCATCCCAAATTCTTTTTCATTCATAACATCAGCAAACATCTGTTTTTTGTATCCCCACACATCCACCACATTTTAAACAAAACCCTTTTTTTAAAGTTTTTCTTCTTCTCTTTTTTAGTAATTGTATACAGGAGAAGGGGGTTTCTACCCCTTGCTCCCGGGATTTTTAGTCGGCCCCATACGACACCATGGCTTACGGAGGGAAAGATTTTTTTTCCACTTCCCCAGGGGCAATAGAAGAAATAAAAAAGAACAAGAGCTATTTAAAAAGGAGAAAAACCTTTGATGTATGTATTATATATAGCATGTCGTGTCTGTGAAATGTGACCAAAGGTAAGTAGGAGTAAAGATAACCCGTTTCTTTTGGGGTGTTTATGAGACAAAAAAGAAACCACAATCCACCATCAGCAAAACAGTTACAGGGTTTTTTTTTCACAGTATCTGGAGGGCGGTAGTACTTTCCCGGGTGTTCGTCTACCAACCTACTACCTACATATATATTATATATAATTTATATATATTTATATATATATTTAAAAATATAATATATATATTAATATAAATATATGTATATATATATAATATATATTATATATATAAAAATATATATAAATAATTTTATATATATATATAACATATATTTAAAAATAATAATATATATATATTAAAAATTTTATTTTAATATATATATATAATAATATATATATATAATTATATGCATATTTTATATACTCTTTATGCCGAATAGGCAGAAAATTTGATCTTGGTTTTAAAAAGCAACGCCATCTTGCAATATAGGACAAGCGAAAAATTTTTGTATGCAATAGTTGCGCCAAAAAACATTTTGAATTTTAACGAAAAAAAATTTTTTACACGTGTTTGTTTAGTATTAAAAATTACTGTAAACAAATATAAAAAATATTTAGTTTGGTTAGGCAAAAAAATTGTTGTTGTTATAATAAGGGTTTGGTAAGTTTTTTAAGTCCTTTTTGGGGCAAAATTAAAAAAATTTTTTCTTTTAAAATTAAAGAAAAAAAAAATTCTTTTTAAAAATACAAAAAAGAAAATTTTGAAAAACTTAATTTTTAAAAGAGTTTCTTGCTAATTTACCTTTTAATATTCGGGACACAATATGTTTAAAAAATTTATATATATAAATATATATAAATAATATATATATAAAATAATATATATAAAATATATATATATATATACATATATATATATATATATATATATATATATAAAATATATATTTATAATATATATTATATATATATATTTATATTATTATATATATATATATATATATATATATATATATATATATAAATATATATATATATAATAATTTTTATATAATATATTTCAACATATAAATATATATTTAAAAATATATATATTTATAATATATATTAAATATAATATTATATAAATAATTTAATATATTATAATATATATATATTTTTAAATATTATATATATATATATATATATATATATATATATAAATATATTTTTAAAATATATATAATATTATATATTAAATTAAATTCTTTAATAATATTAAAATAATTTAAAATAATACACCACATCAAAACCTTCCAAAAAAAGGGGCTACTTTCCGGAGGCCTTTCCCCTGGGGGTCCTTAAAGGTCCCCTTTTCACCCTAAGGCTAATGACCTTTAACCTATGATAATGACCCTTTTGGACTGTATCCCCCTTTTCACCCATGTGTAAAGCCTTACCCCGCCCTCGAGTCCCCTACCCTTAACCCCCCTTCGCGACCCCCTTCCGGGACCCCCCCGTCGGGCGCGCCCCGCCCGCGGCGCCCGTCCCCGCGCCCTTCGCGACCCTGTCGCGCGCCCCCGCGCGTCCCGCCCCGCGCCTTCGGACCCCGCCGCGCCTTCTGCTGCCCTTCTGCACGTCGTCCGATCCCCCCGTTTTTTTCGAATTTTTTGAATTCATTTTCTTGTGCTCTCCATCTCTCGGATCAAATTTTGGGGTTTCCCCCTACATTTTTCCACCCATCCCCAAAATTTCTCGAAATCAAAGTCTCTATCTCCCGTATCAAGTTTTGGATTCCCCCCTAGGGGGTTTCGAAATTCTTATGATCCCCCTTGGTTTGCCCCCTCCCACTTTCACCCCCAAACCCCCAAAAATTTTCTCGAAATCAAAGTCTCCAATTCCTCGGATCCCCCTCCCACTTTCACCCCCAACCCCAAAAATTTCTCAAATCAAAGTTCCATCCCCTTTGGGATCAAGGGTTTTAATTTTTCTCCATCTCCTCGGATAAAATTTTTGAGGTTCCCCCTCTCACTTTCACCCCCACCCCAAATTTCTCGAAATCAAAGTCCCATCTCCTGGGATCAAATTTTTGGTTTCCCCCCCTATGGGGTTTTCAAAAGTCTCCATCCC
The DNA here is from genome assembly GCF_026875155.1 of Cherax quadricarinatus. Taxonomy (NCBI): domain Eukaryota; kingdom Metazoa; phylum Arthropoda; class Malacostraca; order Decapoda; family Parastacidae; genus Cherax; species Cherax quadricarinatus. The sequence goes on along the minus strand of NC_069489.1, from coordinate 7,863,287 downwards.
CTTGGATCAAGGTTTGAATTTCCCCAATTCCTTGGATCAATTTTTGGGTACCCCTCCTTTCACCCCAACCAAATTTTCTCGACAATAACCAGACTCCATCTCCTCGGATCAAGTTTTTGGATCCCCCCCGTAAGGGTTTTCAAATTTCCCAATTCCTCGGATCAATTTTCGATCCCCCTGGGTAACATTTAACAGGTCAAAACAAGTCAAATGAACTAAGAAGGGTTTTACTCGTTGCCCAGACGTCACACATACAGTGAATCTGTGACCCTTTATTTTCTTAAAGTTAATAAGGGCACTCACCTCTGACAGTGACCGTCAGTGTTTGACCCCCACCACAGGCTAAAACTTGTCGTCCTTTTAGTTCATTAAAGTTAATAAGGGACCAGTACTCAAAAGTCACATTTTTTTTTTTTCGTTAATCCCCAAAATTCTTTACAACAAAGTCTAGACATTTTTAAACTATTTCATCTCAGTCACTCCCCACGAAGTAACCTACCTTCTCCCCACCCTCCCAACCCTCACACTCCAACCAACACCTCACAATTTTCACTCATAACCCCAATTTTTCTCATTTTAACCCTTTTAGTTCATTAAAGTTAATAAGGGAAACAGTGCATCAAATTTCACCACATCGCTTACATCCCTTTCTTAAATTCATTTACTACAATTTACATATTAACGAAGTAAATAGGGCACTTTACTTGAAAAATCTTCAAAACAATCTCATAATCATTTGAATACTCACAAAATACCTTATAAACATTTCCAAACAACACTGAAATTACTCCAAAACATCATTCGAACACCCCCAAATCACCTCTGAATACTCCCAGAACCCTTCATAAGTCTTCACAATCATTTGAACCCTTCAAAAATACTTTCATAATCATTTGTACACCTTCAAAAAACACCTTTGAATACTCACATAAACACCCTTGAACACCTTCAAAACACCTTTGAACACCTTCAAAGCACTCTCATATTCATTTGAACACACTCAAAACACCTTTTTGAATAACCTCAAAACACCTTGAACACCTTCAAAAACACCCTTGAACACCTTCAAAACCCCCTTGATCCCCTTTCCCAAAAAACAACATTTAAAACACACTCAAAACACCTTTGAACACCTTTGAACATTTCCAAAACACTATTTGAGTACTCCCAAATAAGATTTGACATCTCTAATTTATCTGCACTTACACATTTCATTAAATTACAACTCATCCCTCAGTCTCCAGACTAGGCATTTTCTCGTTTTTACCCTTTTAGTTCATTAAAGTTATTAAGGGGACACAATACATCAGAAAAAAGTCACAAAAACTAACTCAAACACTTTACTTTGAACACCCCCAAAACACTCTCATAATCATTTGAATACTCACATAAACACCCTTGAACACCTTCAAAACACCTTTGAATATCGTTTTTAAACTAATTTCATCACAACCCACTTATATCATTTTTTTTTCGGTAACTCTAATTCGACTACACTACCCTCATCAATTACCAACAAATTTTACTCGTTTTAACTAATGTCATCACTGTAACCAAGATTTTCACAAAAAAAAAACTCTATGACACCTAACACACACGCACACACACACCCCACAACACCCACAACACCCACAACCCACAATTTTTTCTCGCTTTAACTAATTTCATCAGAAAGTCACAACAACAACAACCCACAACCCACAACACCCACAACCCACAATTTTTCTCGTTTTAGCTAATTTCATCAGAAAGTCACAACAACAACAACCCACAATCTTTTCTCGTTTTAGCTAATTTCATAAAGAAGTCACAACAAAAAAACACCCAACCCACAATTTTTTCTCGTTTTAACTAATTTCATCAGAAAAAGACACAACACCCACAACCCACTTCACCCACAATTTTTTCTCGTTTCAACTAATTTCATCAGAAAAGTCACAACACCCCACATCACCCACATCCCACAATTTTTTTTCTCGTTTTAACCTTTTTAGTTCATTAAAGTTAATAAGAGGACATACTACCTACAACATAGGGAAAACATTTTCACTCTTAACCCCAAGTTTTTTTTTCTCGTTTTAACCCTTTTAGTTCATTAAAGTTAATAAGGGGACATAGTACCTACATCATAGGGAAAACATTTTCACTCTTAACCCAAATTTTTCATCATCAGAAAGTCGCATTTTCTAGTTAATACCCACAATTTCTTTACAAAATTCAACACAACATCATCACAAAAACTAACTAAAATTTTTTCTCGTTTTTAACCCTTTTAGTTCATTAAAGTTAATAAGGGGACACAGTACATCAGAAAAAGTCACAAAAACTAACTCAAACACTTTTACTTTGAACATCACCAAAAAAACTCTTATAAATCATTTGAATACTCACATAAACTCCTTTGATCACCTTCAAAACACTCTTGAACACCTTCAAAAACACCTTTGAACATTTCCAATCAACACTGAAACACTTCCAAAAAACACAATTTGAGTACTAACAATTACACCACTGAATACTACTAAAACACCGCTGAATTCAATCAAAACACCCTTCAACACCTTCAAACACCCTTGAACACCTTCAAAACACCCTTGATCACCTTCAAAAAACAACATTTGAACACACTCAGAACACCTTTGAACACCTTTGAACATTTCCAAAACACTATTTGAGTACTCCCAAACAAGATTTGACATCTCTAATTAATCTGCACTTACACATTTCATTAAATTACAACTCATCCCTCAGTCTGCAGACTAGGCATTTTCTCGTTTTTACCCTTTTAGTTCATTAAAGTTATTAAGGGGACACAATACATCAGAAAAAAAGTCACGAAAACTAACTCAAACACTTTACTTTGAACATCCCCATTAAATTACAACTCATCCCTCAGTCTCCAGACTAGGCATTTTCTCGTTTTTACCCTTTTAGTTCATTAAAGTTATTAAGGGGACACAATACATCAGAAAAAAAGTCACAAAAACTAACTCAAACACTTTACTTTGAACATCCCCAAAACACTCTCATAATCATTTGAATACTCACATAAAAAACCCTTGAACCCCTTTAAAAAACACCTTTGAATATCGTTTTTAAACTAATTTCATCACAACCCACTTATATCATCTTTTTTTGGGTAACTCTAATTCGACTACACTACCCTCATCAATTCCCAAACAAATTTTAACTCGTTTTAACTAATGTCATCACTGTAACCAAGATTTTCACAAAAAAAAACTCTATGACACCTAACAAACATGCACACACCACCCCACAACCCCCACAACACCCACAACCCACAATTTTTCTCGCTTTAACAAATTTCATCAGAAAGTCACAACAACAACAACCCACAATTTTTCTCGTTTTAGCTAATTTCATCAGAAAGTCACAACAACAACAAACCCAACCCACAATTTTTTCTCGTTTTAAACTAATTTCATCAGAAAAGACACAACCCACCCACAACCCACTTCACCCACAATTTTTTCTCGTTTAAAACTAATTTCATCAGAAAAGTCACAACACCCCACATCACCCACACCCCAACAATTTTTTTTTTTCTCTTTTTAAAAAACCCTTTTAGTTCATTAAAGTTAATAAGAGGACATACTACCTGCAACATAGGGAAAACATTTTCACTCTGAACCCCAATTTTTTTCTCGTTTTAACCCTTTAGTTCATTAAAGTTAATAAGGGGACATAGTACCTACATCATAGGGAAAACATTTTCACTCTTAACCCAAATTTCTCATCATCAGAAAGTCGCATTTTTTCGTTAATACCACAATTTCTTTACAAAATACAACACAACATTATCAAAAAAAACTAACTCAAATTTTCTCGTTTTAAACCCTTTTAGTTCATTAAAGTTAATAAGGGGACACAGTACATCAGAAAAAGTCACAAAAACTAACTCAAACACTTTTACTTTGAACATCACCAAACACTCTCATAAATCATTTGAATACTCACATAAACACCTTTGATCACCTTCCAAACATTCTTGAACACCTTCAAAAACACCTTTGAACATTTCCAATCAACACTGAAACACTTCCAAAAAACACAATTTTGAGTACTCCCCAATTAAACCCACTGAATACTCCCTAAAACAACCGCTGAATTCAATCAAAACACCCTTCAACACCTTCAAACACCCTTGAACACCTTCAAAACACTCTTGAACACCTTCAAAAACACCTTTGAACATTTTCAATCAACACTGAAACACTTCCAAAAAAACACAATTTGAGAACTCCCAATTACACCACAGAATACTACTAAAACACTGCTGAATTCAATCAAAACTCCCTTCAGCACCTTCAAAACACCTTTGAACACCTTCAAAGCACTCTCATAATCATTTGAACACACTCAAAACACCTTTGAATTACCTCAAAACACCTTTGAACACCTTTAAAACACCCTTGAACACCTTCAAAACACCCTTGATCTCCTTCAAAAAACAACATTTGAACACACTCAAAAACACCTTTGAACACCTTTGAACATTTCCAAAACACTATTTGAGTACTCCCAATTACACCACTGAATACTACTAAAACACGCAAATTTCAATCAAAAACACCCTTGATCACCTTCAAAAACAACATTTGAACACACTCAAAACACCTTTGAACATTTCCAAAACACTATTTGAGTACTCCCAAATAAGATTTGACATCTCTAATTTATCTGCACTTACACATTTTCATTAAATTACAACTCATCCCTCAGTCTCCAGACTAGGCATTTTCTCGTTTTTACCCTTTTAGTTCATTAAAGTTATTAAGGGGACACAATACATCAAAAAAAAAGTCACAAAAACTAACTCAAACACTTTACTTTGAACATCCCCAAAACACTCTCATAATCATTTGAATACTCACATAAACACCCTTGAACACCTTCAAAACACCTTTGAATATCGTTTTTAAACTAATTTCATCAAAACCCCCACTTATATCATTTTTTTTCGGTAACTCCTAATTCGACTACACTACCCTCATCATTAAAAACAAATTTTACTCGTTTTAACAAATGTCATCACTGTAACCAAGATTTTCACAAAAAAAAAACTCTATGACACCTAACACACACGCACCACACCCCCACAACACCCAAAACACCCACAACCCACAATTTTTTCTCGTTTTAACTAATTTCATCCAAAAAGTCACAACAACAACAACCCACAATTTTTTCTTGTTTTAGCTAATTTCATCAGAAAGTCACAACAACAACAACCCACAACCCACAACACCCACAACCCACAACACCCCACAACCCACAATTTTTTCCCTCGTTTTAACTAATTTAAATCAGAAAAAGGCACAACACCCACAACCCACTTCACCCACAATTTTTTCTCGTTTCAACTAATTTCATCAGAAAGGCACAACACCCCACATCACCCACATCCCACAATTTTTTTCTCGTTTTAACCCTTTTAGTTCATTAAAGTTAATAAGGGGACACAGTACATCAGAAAAAGTCACAAAAACAACCCACTTATATCATCTTTTTCGGTATCTCTCTAATTCGACTACATTACCCACAACCCTCATCAATTACCAATTTATTCACATTTTTTTTTCCTAACTTATCCTAACCTAACCTAACCTAACTTATCCTAACCTAACCTAACCTAACCTAACCTAACTTATCCTAACCTAACCTAACCTAACTTATCCTAACCTAACCTAACCTAACCTAACCTAACTTATCCTAACCTAACCTAACCTAACACCTTCAAACACCTCCGAATACTCCCAAAACACTACTGATTACTACCAAATCACCACTGAATACTACCAAATCACCGTCAAAATCACCAGAAACTAAGTTTATCATCACCATCCAACATCCTTTTTTATAGAATGAATATTCTTACCGCATTTTATGTCACCTTCAAACACCTCCGAATACTCCCAAAACACTACTGATTACTACCAAATCACCGTCAAAATCACCAGAAACTAAGTTTATCATCACCATCCAACATCCTTTTTTATAGAATGAATATTCTTACCGCATTTTATGTCACCTTCAAACACCTCCGAATACTCCCAAAACACTACTGATTACTACCAAATCACCGTCAAAATCACCAGAAACTAAGTTTAACATCATCCATCATCCTTTTTATAGAATGAATATTCTTACCGCATTTTATGTTGCATATCACATTTCCTCTTCCACATCATCCCTAAACATCCTTCCTTATTCATTCGTATATCTCCTAGAGTTGTTTTAACCCCCGACAGGACCATCATGACATTAGGAGCCAGAGTGTAGTAGGTGGTGTTGGAGTGGTGATGGTTGCTCTGGCTCCTAATGTCATGATGGTCCCGTCGGGGGTTAAAACAACTCTAGGAGATATACGAATGAATAAGGAAGGATGTTTGTTGGTAATTGATGAGGGTAGTGTAGTCGAATTAGAGTTACCGAAAAAAAATGATGATATAAGTGGGTTGTGATGAAATTAGTTTAAAAACGATATTCGAAGGTGTTTTGAAGGTGTTCAAGGGTGTTTATGTGAGTATTCAAATGATTATGAGAGTGTTTTGGGGATGTTCAAAGTAAAGTGTTTGAGTTAGTTTTTGTGACTTTTTTTCTGATGTATTGTGTCCCCTTAATAACTTTAATGAACTAAATGGGTAAAAACGAGAAAATGCCTAGTCTGGAGACTGAGGGATGAGTTGTAATTTAATGAAATGTGTAAGTGCAGATAAATTAGAGATGTCAAATCTTATTTGGGAGTACACAAATAGTGTTTTGGAAATGTTCAAAGGTGTTCAAAGGTGTTTTGAGTGTGTTCAAATGTTGTTTTTTGAAGGTGATCAAGGGTGTTTCGATTGAATTCAGCGTGTTTTAGTAGTATTCAGTGGTGTAATTGGGAGTACTCAAATAGTATTTTGGAAATGTTCAAAGGTGTTCAAAGGTGTTTTTGAGTGTGTTCAAATGTTGTTTTTTGAAGGTGATCAAGGGTGTTTTGAAGGTGTTCAAGGGTATTTTGAAGGTGTTCAAAGGTGTTTTGAGGTTATTCAAAGGTGTTTTGAGTGTGTTCAAATGATTATCAGAGTGCTTTGAAGGTGTTCAAAGGTGTTTTGAAGGTGCTGAGGGGTGTTTTGATTGAATTCAGCGGTGTTTTAGTAGTATTCAGTGGTGTAATTGGGAGTTCTCAAATTGTGTTTTTTTGGAAGTGTTTCGGAGTTGATTGAAAATGTTCAAAGGTGTTTTTGAAGGTGTTCAAGAGTGTTTTGAAGGTGTTCAAGGGTGTTTGAAGGTGTTGAAGGGTGTTTTGTTTGAATTCAGCGGTGTTTTAGTAGTATTCAGTGGTGTAATTGTTAGTACTCAAATTGTGTTTTTTGGAAGTGTTTCAGTGTTGATTGGAAATGTTCAAAGGTGTTTTTGAAGGTGTTCAAGAGTGTTTTGAAGGTGATCAAAAAGGTGTTTATGTGAGTATTCAAATGATTTATGAGAGTGTTTTGGTGATGTTTTAAAGTAAAAGTGTTTGAGTTAGTTTTTGTGACTTTTTCTGATGTACTGTGTCCCCTTTTTAACTTTAATGAACTAAAAGGGTTAAAACGAGAAAAATTTGAGTTAGTTTTTTGTGATAATGTTGTGTTGTATTTTGTAAAGAAATTGTGGGTATTAACGAAAAAATGCGACTTTCTGATGATGAGAAATTTGGGTTAAGAGTGAAAATGTTTTTCCCTATGATGTAGGTACTATGTCCCCTTATTAACTTTAATGAACTAAAAGGGTTAAAACGAGAAAAAAATTGGGGTTAAGAGTGAAAATGTTTTCCCTATGTTGTAGGTAGTATGTCCTCTTATTAACTTTAATGAACTAAAAGGGTTAAAACGAGAAAAAAAAATTGTGGGATGTGGGTGATGTGGGGTGTTGTGACTTTTCTGATGAAATTAGTTGAAACGAGAAAAAATTGTGGGTGAAGTGGGTTGTGGGTGTTGTGTCTTTTTCTGAGAAATTAGTTAAAACGAGAAAAAAATTTTGGGTTGTAGGTTGTTGTTGTTGTGACTTTCTGATGAAATTAGCTAAAACGAGAAAAAATTGTGGGTTGTTGTTGTTGTGACTTTCTGATGAAATTAGCTAAAACGAGAAAAATTGTGGGTTGTGGGTGTTGTGGGTTGTGGGTTGTTGTTGTTGTGACTTTCTGATGAAATTAGTTAAAGCGAGAAAAAATTGTGGGTTGTGGGTGTTGTGGGTGTTGTGGGGGGATGTTGTGCGTGTCTGTTAGGTCACAAAAGTTTTTTTTTTGGTGAAAATCTTTGGGTTTTCAGTGATGACATTAGTTAAAACGAGTAAAATTTGTTGGTAATTGATGAGAGTAGTGTAGTCGAATTAGAGTTACCGAAAAAAAGATGATATAAGTGGGTTGTGATGAAATTAGTTTAAAAACGATATTCAAAGGTGTTTTGAAGGTGTTCAAGGGTGTTTATGTGAGTATTCAAATGATTATGAGAGTGTTTTGGGGGTGTTCAAATAAAGTGTTTGAGTTAGTTTTTGTGACTTTTTTTCTGATGTTTGTGTCCCCTTAATAACTTTAATGAACTAAAAGGGTAAAAACGAGAAAATGCCTAGTCTGGAGACTGAGGGATGAGTTGTAATTTAATGAAATGTGTAAGTGCAGATAAAAATTTGAGATGTCAAAAACTATTTGGGAGTACTCAAATAGTGTTTTGGAAATGTTCAAAGGTGTTTGAGTGTGTTCCCAAAAGTTGTTTTTTGAAGGTGATCAAGGGTGTTTTGAAGGTGTTCAAGGGTGTTTTGAAGGTGTTCAAAGGTGTTTTGAGGTTATTCAAAGGTGTTTTGAGTGTGTTCAAATGATTATGAGAGTGTTTTGAAGGTGTTCAAAGGTGTTTTGAAGGTGTTCAAGGTGTTTTATATGAGTATTCAAAGGTGTTTTTTGAAGGTGTACAAATGATTATGAGAGTACTTATGAAGGTTTTCAAATGATGTGCAAGAGTACTTATGAAGGTGTTCTGGGAGTATTCAGAGGTGATTTGGGGGTGTTCGAATGATGTTTTTGGAGTTTTCAGTGTGTTTGAAAATGTATAAAGGTATTTTTGTGAGTATTCAAATGATTTATGAGAGTGGGTTTTGAAGATGTTCAAAGTAAAAGTGCGTATTTAACTTTGTAATAAATTTAAAATTTTGAGTAGTGAATTTAACGAAAGTGGATGTAAGCGTGTGGTGACTTTTTTGATGCACTGTGTCCCCTTATTAACTTTAATGAACTAAAAGGGTAAAACGAGAAAAATTGGGGGTTATAGTGAAAATTGTGAGGTGTTGGTTAGAGTGTGAGGGTTTGGGAGGGGGGGGAGGAGGTTACTTCGTGGGGAGTGACCTGATAGAAATAGTTAAAAAATGTCTAGACTTGTGTTGTAAAGAAATTGTGGGTATTAACGAAAAAAAAAAATGTGACTTTCTGATGTACTGTGTCCCCTTATTAACTTTAATGAACTAAAAGGATCGACAATTCAGCCTGTGTGTGCGGTCATCACGTGACGTCACTGTCAAAGGTGAGTGTCCCCTTATTAACTTTAATGAACTAAAAGGGTCGACAAGATTCAGCTTGTATGTGTGACGTCACTGACCGCCGAGTAAACACCCTTCTTAGTTCATTTGACTTGTTTAGACCTGTAGTAAGCATGCTTACCCCCAGAGGGGGATCCAAAAACTTGATCCGAGGAATTGGAGAATTTCGAAAACCCCATAGGGGGATTCCAAAAAACTTGATCCGAGGAGATGGAGAAATTTCGAAAAACCCATAGGGGGGGAATCCAAAAACTTGGTAATATTGAGAAATTTTTGGGATTGGGGGGGTTGGGGGAGGGATAATTAAAAAAAAAACCTTGATCCAAGAAGATGGAGAATTTCGAAAACCCCATAGGGGGGAATCCAAAAACTTGATCCGAGGAGATGGAGAATTTCGAAAACCCCATAGGGGGGATTCAAAAAATTTGATCCGAGGAATTGGAGTCTTGGTATTATCGAGAAATTTTGGGATGGGGGTGAAAGTGAGAGGGGGATCCAAGGAGATGGAGAATTTCGATAACCCCATAGGGGGGATCCAAAAACCTTGATCTGAGGAGATGGAGAGCACAAGAAAATGAAATTCAAAAAAAATTCGAAAAAAATCGGAAAAAAAATCGAGACGCGGGGGCGATCCGGACGACGCTGCAGAAGGCGCAGCAGAAGGCGCGGGCGGGCGCGGGCGGGGCGCGAGGGCGCGGGCGCGAGGGCGCGGGCGGGCGCGCGGCGCGGGGTTGCGAAGGGCGCGGGCGGGCGCGCGGCGCGACGGGGGGTCGCGAAGGGGGGGGAGTCGCGAAGGGGGTTCGTGGGCGGGGGTATTGGTTGGGGGGTCAAGGGTGAGGTAGTCTCGAGGGCGAGGTCATGGTTAAACCGGAAGTAACACCTAGGTGTGAAAAAGGGATGCCTCAGAAGAAGGTCCTAGACCGGAAGGAGTCACTCAGTGGAAGGCCTAAACCGGAAGGAGTCGCTCAGTGGAAGGCCTTTTCCGGAAGGAGTCGCTCAGTGGAAGGCCTTTTCCGGAAGGAGTCGCTCAGTGGAAGGCCTTTTCCGGAAGGAGTCGCTCAGTGGAAGGCCTTTTCCGGAAGGAGTCGCTCAGTGGAAGGCCTTTTCCGGAAGGAGTCGCTCAGTGGAAGGCCTTTTCCGGAAGGAGTCGCTCAGTGGAAGGCCCCTAAACCGGATACAGCCCCCAGCCGCTTTTTTCACTACTCATATATATATATATATATATATATATATATATATAATATATATATATATATATATATATAATATATATATATATATATATATATATATATATATATATATATATATATATATATATATATATATATATATATATATATATATATATATATATAATATATATATAATTACATATATATATAATTATATATATATATATATATATATATATATATATATATATATATATATATATAATATATATATATATATATATATATATATATATATATATATATATATATGTGTGTGTGTGTGTGTGTGCTTAAACAGATGACTTGCACTGTTCTGGTTGTCCTCTGCTGATTATATCCTTGTATCTCTTCCTAGCCCATTTTGCCTCTGTGTCCTCTCCCTCAGCTGCTGTCATTCTGTTCTTATGTCTAGGTCTAGGAACACCGGTTGACGATTCCTTCAGCCGTGATTTCTCTTGCAGGATCCTGTTTCACACTGTTTCTGTCTTGAAAATTAGCTTGACCAGCTAATGTCTCCCTTTCAAGTACCCCTTTGATCTCTGAAAATTTAGTCTCAGTCGTGTCCTGTTTTTCTTCCTCCTGTCTTTCATTGTGTGTCTTCCCCTCATTCTCCTGAAGCACATGAATAAACACTGACTTTCCCCTCTCCTCCTCCCATTGCCTTTCACTCTGTGTTTCCAGGTCCTGTTTGTACATGGCCATTGTCTACCTTATTTTTTTTCCTGTAGCTCTTTGTGGCATGGTCGTGCTACTACCTCTGACCTATTCCCCTCTCCACCTTCTTCCTCCCTTTTCTGCTAATATCCGTGCTCACAACTGCTTTCCAACTGCGCTGATAGGGCCTTAGTGTAAGTTTTGTCTCCTTCCTTTCCATTTGACTCCTCGTTTAGTATTTTAGTACCAGCTTCTGTTGCTAAGTCTCCTCTTACCAATAGCCCTTTAAGTTGTTTCAGCCTTCAGCTTCGACTTGTGTCTCCCATTTTTTCTTCTCCTCCTCCACCCTCTTTTCCAATTTTACAGAAAGCTCTGCCTTCATCCTTTTCTCCATTCTCACAGACACCTCACCTAATCTGCTATCCCTCTCTTTTTCCATCCTTTTACATTGCTCTTCCATCCATTTTTTCTTACCAGAACCATTTTCCTCTAATTCTCTAAGCTTTTGACTTCCCTTCGGAACCAACATTTATTGGGGGGAAGGGGGGGTTGTGTGAGTGAGTGGTAGTGGTAGGTTTTATGGAGGAGAGAGATGGGGGGTTAGGTGTTATAGTGATGTGCAAGTGACTAAGTGGGGAAGTTTTCAATGGGGAAAAAGATGGGGAGAGGGCAAGAGATGATGAGAGGGATAGCTGGGGAGAGGGAGGGGAGACAGGCAGAGTGACAGGGGGTGGAGAAAGAGTAAGAAGAGGGATAGAGAGAGAGGGGGTAGAAGGGAGGGATGGAGAAAGGAATTAAAAGAGTGGGGTTTTAGGGGTGGGATGGAGAGAGTGAGAGAGTGGGAGGGGAAGGTGGAGACAGTGGGCAGGTGAAGAGAGATAGGGAAAGGATTTGGAGGTATAGGGGCACAAGAAGAGAGGGGAAAGGAAAGTGAGGGGATGGCGAAGGGGGAGAGGTGGGAGGGAGAGGAAGGGGGAGGAGGAGGATAGAAGGAAGATATAGAGGAAGAGTGAGAGAGAGAGAGAGGATATGTGAGAGAGTGAATATGAGGGTGAGGTAGTGAGGTAGAGAGTGGGAAAAGAGGTAGGGAGAGGTAGAGAGAGAGGGGGAAGAGGTGGCAGTGGCAAATGTAGACACATGTGGATAGGGAAAGGGGAGGGAATAAGGGGAGAGAGAGGGGAAGGGACATTCACAGGAGGGGGAGAGAGAAGGGGAGAGGAAGGAATAGAGGGAGGGAGGCCGAGTGTGTAATAAGGGTTTGTAAGTGGTTAGTGTTTGTGAGGAGTTGGTGGTTCCTGTTCCTATATATTGGCTAACGGTTGGCAGGTTGTGTGTGCACGTGTTTGAATGTCAGTCTCTTCTTATGTTTACACTGTTATTTAAGTTACTGTCAGTTTCAAAAACATTTTTGTCTCTCTCCTTCACCTGTTTTCAGCTATGTTAGTCAATGTTTGTCTGACCTTAGCGCCTGCCAAGCGCTCACTGTTATGTGTGCGGGCCTAGCTTGTGGTATTACCACTTCCTTTCTCTGCTTCTCTTCCCTACTAAAAGTTAAGTGTTCTGTGTATGGTAATCAGCTCTCCATAGCAAGGTTTATGACCCCAACTATCAGTGATGCAGGACCAGTGTGTGCAACCTCACATTCAACCATAAACAGGTGATTTGCACATTTCATCTGGCAGGTGTGTTCCAGGATCTGTGCTCAGTTGTGGATGTGCAATGATTCTCTTTGTGATGGCACTCCTGGTCCCTTACTGCTCATGTCCTTTCTTCTTCACTGTATTTATTATTTTCACATGAGCCACTCTAGGATTTCACTATGCTAGAGGTGAACAATTTAACCTGTTATCGAACACACTCATTTCTGGGAAAAACACCAGAGTCCCGAGAATGCTGGATATTTTCCCAGTTTTCCCCCTTCACGATACGACTGTTTTATTATTCACTAACTCACTTACAATTATCTCTTATCTCTCTGGCTTGGGTTACACTTATTCTGGTTGAATTTGCTGGTATTTGCTTGTGGAAACACCACCCAGGCCATGGCTTGTGCCAACAACGCCACACTAAACCATACCCCCGGCCGGGATTGAACCCGCGGTCATAGGGTCTCAAAACTCCAGCCCGTCGCGTTAGCCACTAGACCAGCTAGCCACAATAAGATTCATCCAACTAGGTATATTTCTACACCATAGGAAGGTTAGCACAGGCACCTCTGTGACCACAAATGCAAGTTTTTAAAGACGAATCTCCCTTCACTGCCGTCAACATGACTCTATGACCGCGGGTTCAATCCCGGCCGGGGGTATGGTTTATTTGCAATCGTGTCATTAAGATTTCTTGAGTAATGCCACACTAGGTCTCCGGTCTCTCCCCCTCTTGGCACTGAATCTACTTTCAAATTGTTTTATGTGAGTTGTATCCTTCACCTTCCTTTTCTGGTTTGTGTCACTCATGTATCACTTCTGTTGTTCACTGACACTGACAACTGTCGGTGATTCTTGTAAGGATGACCTTGATGGACAAGAAACCACTGAAGATTCACGATCCCTATATGATGCAGTCACTCTGATGTGTGTGTGATCTCAGCTAGTCATAAGAACATAAGAACATAAGAAAGGAGGAACACTGCAGGAGGCCTGTTGGCCCATACTAGGCAGGTCCTTTACAATTCATCCCACTAACAAAACATTTGCCCAACCCAATTTTCAATGCCACCCAAGAAATAAGCTCTGATGTGAAAGTCCCACTCAAATCCAACCCCTCCCACTCATGTACTTATCCAACCAAAATTTGAAACTACCCAAAGTCCCAGCCTCAATAACCCAACTAGGTAGACTGTTCCAGTCATCAACTACCCTATTTCCAAACCAATACTTTCCTATGTCCTTTCTAAATCTAAACTTATCTAATTTAAATCCATTACTGCGGGTTCTCTCTTGGAGAGACATCCTCAAGACCTTATTAATATCCCCTTTATTAATACCTATCTTCCACTTATACACTTCGATCAGGTCTCCCCTCATTCTTGGTCTAACAAGTGAATGTAACTTAAGAGTCTTCAATCTTTCTTCATAAGGAAGATTTCTAATGCTATGTATTAATTTAGTCATCCTACGCTGAATGTTTTCTAACGAATTTATGTCCATTTTGTAATACGGAGACCAGAACTGAGCTGCATAATCTAGGTGAGGCCTTACTAATGATGTATAAAGCTGCAGTATGACCTCTGGACTTCTGTTGCTTACACTTCTTGATATAAATCCCAGTAATCTATTCGCCTTATTACGTACGCTTAGGCATTGCTGTCTTGGTTTAAGGTTGCTGCTCACCATAACCCCCAAGTCCTTTTCGCAATCTGTACGGCTAAGTTCTACATCATTTAACTTATAAGTACTAGGGTTATGGGCACTCCCAAGCTTCAGAACCTTGCATTTTTCTACATTGAACTGCATCTGCCACTTTTCTGACCAAGAATAGAGTTTGTTTAAATCCTCCTGAAGTTCCATAACATCTACGTTTGAATCAATTATCCTACCTATCTTTGTGTCATCGGCGAATTTGCACATATCACTAGCAATTCCCTCATCAAGATCATTGATATATATTATAAACAACAACGGGCCCAAGACCGATCCCTGTGGAACACCACTTGTTACTGGTCCCCTCTCGGATTTAACCCCATTTATGGACACTCACTGCTTCCTGTCAGTGAGCCATGACTCGATCCACGAGAGCACTTTTCCCCCAATGCCATGAGCTGCCACTTTCTTTAACAGTCTATGGTGCGGAACTCTATCAAAAGCCTTACTAAAATCTAAGTAAATGATATCAAATTCTTTATCGTGGTCCAGAGCCTCAAAAGCTTTACTGAAGAAAGTTAATAAATTAGTTAGACAAGACTGGCCTCTTGTGAATCCATGCTGAGTATCATTAATCAAGCTATGCTTATCGAGATGGCTTCTTATAATCTCAGCTATAATTGACTGTAGTAATTTGCCTACAATTGAGGTCAGGCTTATTGGGCGGTAATTTGACGGTAACGACTTGTCCCCTGTTTTAAAAATAGGAATTACATTAGCCATCTTCCACATATCAGACACTACACCTGTTTGAAGAGATAAATTAAAAATATTAGTTAATGGTTCACAGAGTTCCATTTTGCATTCCTTAAGAACCCTTGAAAAATCATCATCAGGACCCGGTGACTTATTTTGCTTCAGTCTGTCTATCTGCCTCACAACCATTTCACTAGTGACTGTGATGTTACATAATTTATCTTCTAGCCCACTATAAAAATTAATTACTGGAATATTGTTAGTGTCTTCCTGTGTGAAAACTGAGAGAAAATAATTATTTAAAATCGAGCACATTTCATTCTCTTTGTCAGTAAGGTGCCCATAGTTATTTTTAAGGGGACCTATCTTATCTCTAACTTTTGTTCTATAGACGTGGTAAAAACTTTTTGGGTTAGTTTTAGAATCCCTAGCAACTTTAATTTCATAGTCCCTCTTAGCTTTTCTTATCCCCTTTTTAATGTCCCTCTTAATGTCAATATATATATTCATAAGATGACCCTCACCTCTTTTGATACGCCTATAAATTCCTTTATTATGCCCTAGTAGATATTTGAGCTAATTATTCATCAATTTTGGGTCATTTCTATTTGATCTAATTTCTTTATATGGGATGAACGTTCTTTGAGCAGCATGTATAGTGTTCAGAAAACTGTCATATTGATAGCTCTCTTCGTTACCCCAGTCAACAGATAAGTGTTCTCTAAGCCCATCGTAATCTGCTAAGCGAAAATCTGGGACTCTAACTGAGTTATCGCTACTATCGTACTTCCATTCAATGCTAAATGTAATTGATTTGTGGTTGCTAGCACCCAGTTCCTCTGAAATTTCTAAATTATTAACAAGGGATTCATTATTTGCCACAACTAAGTCAAGCAGGTTATGTTGCTACTGGGTCCTCTCTCTCACTTCTCCATAAACTGTATCAAACCTCCTCTTAAAACTATGTATGGTTCCCACGTCCATTACGTCACTTTTTAGGCTATTCCACTGCCTGACAACTCTATGACTGAAGAAATACTTCCTAACAACCCTTTGACTCATCTGTGTCTTCAACTTCCAATTGTGACGCCTTGTTTCTGTGTCCCATCACTGGAACATCCTGTCTTAGTCCACCATGTCTATTCAGCACAGTATTTTATATGTCGTTATCATGTCTCCCCTGACCATCCTATCCTCCAGTGTCGTCAGGCCGATTTCCCTTAACCTTTCTTCATAGGACATTTCCCTTAGCTCTGGAAATAACCTTGTTGCAAAACCTTTAGACTTTCTCTAATTTCTTGACGTTCTTGATCAAATACGGGTTCCAAACAGGTGCTGCGTACTTCAGTATGGGCCTGACGTACACGGTGTACAGTGACTTGAAGGATTCCTTACTAAGGTATCGGAACGCTGTTCTCAGGTTTGCCAGGCGCCTATATGCTGCTGCAGTTATCTTTTTGATGTTTGCTTCAGGAGACATGCTCGGTGTTATACTCACCCCAAGGTCTTTCTCCTTGAGGGAGGTTTGCAGTTTTAGCCACCTGGCCTATGCTCCGTCTGGGTTCTTCTTTGCATCTTCTCCGATCTTTATGACTTTGCATTTGGCGGGGTTAAATTCGAGAAGCTAGTTGCTGGACCAGGTGTCCAGTCTGTCCAGGTCTCTTGGAAGTCCTACCTCATCCTCATCTGATTTAATTCTCCTGATTAACTTCACATCATCTGTGTGTGTGCATGTATGAGTGTGTGTGTGTGTGTGTGTGTGTGTGTGTACTCACCTAATTGTGGTTGCAGGGGTAAAGACTCAGCTCCTGGCACCGCCTCTTCACTGATCGCTACAAGATCCTCTCTCTGCTTTCTGAGCTTTATCATACCTCGTCTTAAAACTATGTATGTCTCCTGCCTCAACTACGTCACTTGCTAGGCTTTTCCACTTCCTGACGACTCTATGACTGAAGAAATACTTCCTAACATCCCTGTGACTCGTCTGAGTCTTCAGCTTCCAATTGTGATCCTTTGTTTCTGTGTCCCCTCTCTAGAACATCCTGTCTCTGTCGTTATCATGTCTCCCCTGACCTTTCTGTCCTCCAGTGTCGTCAGTCCGATTTCCCTCAACCTTTCATTGTACGACATTCTCATGAACTCTTGAACTAGCCTTGTTGCAAACGTTTGTACTTTCTCTAATTTCATGACGTGCTTGACCAGGTGTGGGTTCCAGACTGGTGCTGCATACTCCAATATGAACCTAATGTACGCAGTGTACAGTGTCTTGAACGATTCCTTATTAAGGTATCGAAACGCTATTCTCAGGTTTACCAGGCGCCCATATACTGGAGCAGTTATCTGATTGATGTGTGCCTCCGGATACGTTGCTCGGTGTTAAAGTCACCCCAAGATCTTTCTTCCTGAGTGAGGTTTGTAGTCTTTGTCCACCTAGCCTTTACTCTGTCTGCTGTCTTCTTTGCCCTTCCCCAATCTTCATGACTTTGCATTTGGAAGGGTTGAATTCGAGAAGCCAGTTTCTGTACCATGTGTCCAGCCTGTCCAGGTCTCTTTGTAGTCCTGGCTCATTCTCATCCGATTTAATTCTTTTCAACAACTTCATATCATCTGCAAATTGGGTCACTTCAGAGTCTATCCCTTCAATCATGTCATTCACATAATGAGAACCTTCAAAACTAGGGAGGCCAAGCCCATGATGACACTATTCAGGTCACTTGTTCTATCTAGGCTGGAATATTGCTGCACACTAACAGCACCCTTCAAGGCAGGTGAAATTGCTGACCTAGAAAATGTACAGAGAACCTTCACGGCGCGCATAACGGAGATAAAACACCTCAATTACTGGGAGCGCTTGAGGTTCCTAAACCTGTTTTCCCTGGAACGCAGGCGGGAGAGGTACATGATTATATACACCTGGAAAATCCTAGAGGTACTAGTACCGAACTTGCACACGAAAATCACACACTATGAAAGCAAAAGACTTGGCAGACGATGCACCATCCCCCCAATGAAAAGCAGGGGTGTCACTAGCACGTTAAGAGACCATACAATAAGTGTCAGGGGCGCGAGACTGTTCAACTGCCTCCCAGCATACATAAGGGGGATTACCAACAGACCCCTGGCAGTCTTCAAGCTGGCACTGGACAAGCACCTAAAGTCGGTTCCTGACTAGCCGGGCTGTGGCTCGTACGTTGGTTTGCGTGCAGCCAGCAGCAACAGCCTGGTTGATCAGGCTCTGATCCACCAGGAGGCCTGGTCATAGACCGGGCCGCGGGGGCGTTGACCCCCGGAACTCTCTCCAGGTAAACTCCAGGTAAACATATATCAAAAACAGCACTGGTCCTAGAACTGACCCCTGTGGGACCCCGCTCATCACAGGCGCCCACTGTGGTGCCTCTTCACGTACCATGACTCGTTGTTGCCTCCCTGTCAGGTATTCTCTGGTCTATTGTAGTGCCCTCCCTGTTATATGCGCCTGATCCTCCAGCTTCTGCACTAATCTCTTGTGAGGAACTGCGCCGAGGGCCTTCATGCAGTCCAGGAAAATGCAATCCTCCCACCCCTCTCTCATGTGTCTTACTTCTGCTATCTTTTCATAGAACTCCAGAAGGTTTGTGACACAGGATTTGCCTTCCATGAATCTATGCTGGTTGTCATTTATAATGTTGTTCTGTTCAAAGTGCTCCATCACTCTCCTCCTGATAATCTTCTCCATGACTTTTCATGCTGTACACTTCAGAGACACTGGTCTGTAATTTAATGCCTCGTTTCTGTCACCTTTCTAAAAAATGGGGACTACATTTGCAGTCCTCCATATCTCAGGCAGTTTCCCAGTTTCAAAGGATGTGTTTAAGATTTAGGTTAGGGGTACGCACAGCATCTCTGCTCCTTCGCTAAGGACCCAAGGGGAGATGTTGTCCGGTTCATTCGCCTTTGAGGTATCAAGTTCACTTAGCAGCAACTGCACCTCCTCCTCCGTTGTTCGTATGTCATCCAACACTTATTGGTATATTCCTTGTTGATGTTCCCCTCTGTGCTGTCTTCCCAGAGCTCTTACAGTCTCTTCTGTAAAAAACTTATTTAAATCTCCTGTTTAGCTCCTCACATACCTCCTGATCGTTCCTGACTCTGCTATTAATCTCCCTATTTTCAAGTGTTCTATGCCTTCTGTACTTTTTCCATTCTATGTTGCACTTAGTCCTTGCCTCCTTACACCGTCGGGTAAACCAGGGCTCGTTCTTGTCTTCCCATTTTTCTGTTGCCCTTGGGAATAAACCTTTCTGTGGCTCCTTGCATTTCGTGTGTGCGTGTGTGTGTGTGTGTGTGTGTGTGTGTGTGTTTGTGTGTGTGTGTACTCACCTATTTGTACTCACCTATTTGTGGTTGCTGGGGTCGAGTCACAGCTCCTGGCCCCGCCTCTTCGCTGATTGCTACTAGGTCCTCTCTCTCCCTGCCCCATGAGCTCTATCATACCTCGCCTTAAAACTATGTATGGTTCCCGCCTCCACTACGTCACTTTCTAGGCTATTCCATGGCCTGACTACTCTATGACTGAAGAAATACTTCCTAACAACCCTTTGACTCATCTGTGTCTTCAACTTCCAATTGTGACGTCTTGTGTCTGTGTCCCTTCTCTGGAACATCCCGTCTTTGTCCACCTTGTCTATTCCGCGCAGTATTTTATATGTCGTTATCATGTCTCCCCTGACCCTCCTGGCCTCCAGTGTCGTCAGGCCGATTTCCCTCAACCTTTCTTCGTAGGACAATCCCAGTAGCTCTGGGACTAGTCTTGTTGCAAAGCTTTGCACTTTCTCTAATTTCTTGACGTGCTTGACTAGGTGTGGATTAGAAACTGGTGCTGCATACTCCAGTATGGGCCTGACGTAAATGACGATACTGAGGTATCAGAACACTATCCGTAGGTTTGCCAGGCGCCCGTATGCTGCAGCAGTTATGTGATTGATGTGCGCCTCAGGAGATATGCTCGGTGTTATACTCACCCCCAGATCTTTTTCCTTGAGCGAGGTTGCAGTCTTTGGCCATCTAATCTATATTGTGTCTGCGGTCTTCTTTGCCCTTCCCCAATCTTCATGACTTTGCATTTGGCAGGGTTAAATTCAAGGAGCCAGTTGCTGGACCAGGCTTGTAGCCTGTCCAGGTCTCTTTGTTGTCTTGCCTGATCCTCATCCGATTTGATTCTTCTCATTAACTTGACATCATCTGCAAACAATGATAATTCTGAATCTATCCCTTCAGTTATGTCGTTCAAATATAACAAAAACAGCACAGGTCCTAGGACTGACCCCTGTGGAACCCTGCTTGTCACAGGCGCCCACTCTGACACCTCGTCGCGTACCATGACTCGTTGTTGCCTCCCTGTCAGGTATTCTCTGATCCATTGCAGTGCCTTTCCTGTTATGTGTGCCTGATCCTCTAGCTTTTGCAGTAACCTCTTGTGAGGAACTGTGTCGAAGGCCTTCTTGCAGTCCAAAAATATGCAGTCGATCCACCCCTGTCTCTCTTGTCTTACTTCTGTCACCTTGTCATAAAACTCTAGTAGGTTTGTGACACAGGATTTTCCTTCCCTGAAACCGTGCTGGTTGTCAATTATACACTTGTTTCTTTCCAGGTGCCCAACCACTTTCCTCCTGATGATCTTCTCCATGACCTTGCATACTATACACGCTAGTGATACAGGTCTGTAGTTTAGTGCCTCATGTCTGTCTCCCTTTTTAAAAATTGGGACTACATTTGCCATTTTTCATACCTCAGGGAGTTGCCCAGTTTCAAATGATGTGTTGAAGATCTTTGTTAATGGCTCACACAATATCTTTGCTCCCTCCTTAAGGACCCACGGAGAGATGTTGTCTGGTCCCACCGCCTTTGAGGTGTCAAGTTCGCATAGCAGCTTCTTCAGCTCCTCCTTGGTTATATGTACCTCATCCAGCACTTGCTGGTGTGCCCCCCTGTTCTGATTTCCTGTAGTCCTATTGGTTTCCACTGTAAATACCTCTTTAAATCTTCTGTTGAGCTCCTGACATATCTCCTGGTCGTTTCTTGTGAATTCCCCATCACCCTTCCTCAGTCTGATTACCTGGTCCTTGACTGTTGTTTTCCTCCTTATGTGGCTGTACAACAGCTTCGGGTCAGTCTTTACTCTTGATTCTATGTCATTTTCATATTGTCTCTGAGCCTCCCTTCTTATCTGTGCATATTCGTTTTTGGCTCTTAGGCTGATTTCTTTATTTTCCTGAGTTCTCTGTCTTCTGTACCTTTTCCATTCTCTAGTACACCTAGTTTTTGCCTCCCTACACCTTTGGGTGAACCAAGGACTCATTCTGTTCTTCCCATTATTTCTGTTTCCCTTGGGAACAAACCTCTCCTCTGCCTCCTTGCATTTTGTTGCCACATAGTCCATTATTTCTTGTACTGGTTTTCCTGTCAGTTCCTTCTCCCACTGAATGCCTTAAAGGAAGTTCCTCATGCCAGAGTAGTTCCCCCTTTTGTAGTTTGGTTTTTCCCACCCTATTCCTGCTACTCTCCACTTGGAGCTCAACTATGTAGTCGAAGCACAGAACCACATGATCACTAGCTCCCAGTTGCCTTTTATACATGATACCCTCGATGTCCGAACTACTCAAGGTGAATACAAGGTCCAGCCTTGCAGTTTCATCCTCTCCTCTCTCTCTGGTAGTGTCTCTAACATGTTGACGCAAGAGGTTTTCCAGTACCACATCCATCATCTTGGCTCTGCATGTTTCGGAACCCCCATGGGGCTCCAGGTTTTTCCAGTCAATCTCCTTGTGATTGAAATCACCCATAACTAGTAACTTTGCTCCCCCCATGTGTGCTCTCCTGGCCACCTCGGCTAGTGTGTCGATCATTGCTCTGTTGCTCTCATCGTATTCTTCTCTTGGCCTCCTGCAGTTCTGTGGTGGGTTGTATATTACTGCAATTATCACCTTATGACCCTCAGAAAGGATTGTTCCTACTAAGTAGTCCCTTTCGCCTGTGCCATCCATTAGTTGTATTTTCTCGAAATCCCACTGGTTTTTAATGAGCAGTGCAACTCCTCCTCCCCCTCTCCTCCCTCTGTCTTTCCTGAGGATTTGATATCCAGATGGAAAGATTGAATCTGTTATTATTCTGGTAAGTTTTGTTTCTGTGAGTGCTATTATGTCTGGGGATGTCTCCTTGATTCTTTCGTGCCACTCCTTGTACTTGTTTGTTATTCCATCTGCATTTCTATACCACACCTTCAACTTCTTTTCTAAGACTGTGGTCTGGGAGGTA
>NC_069489.1:7827426-7837495 GCF_026875155.1 Cherax quadricarinatus | reverse complement strand
CTGCAGGAATAGACAAGGGGGCAAAGCCCGGAGTTCCAGAAGGGGCACAGACACAAGAGGTCACAATTGGAAGTTGAAGACTCAGATGAATCAAAGGGATGTTAGGAAGTATTTCTTCAGTCATAAAGTTGTCAGGCAGTGGAATAGCCTAGAAAGTGACGTAGTGCAGGCGGGAACCATATATAGTTTTAAGACGAGTTATGATAAAGCTCATGGGGTAGGGAGAGAGAGGACCTAGTAGCAATCAGCGAAGAGGCTCCTTGAATTTAACCCTGCCAAATGCAAAGTCATGAAGATTGGGGAAGGGCAAAGAAGACCGCAGACACAATATAGTTTAGATGGCCAAAGACTGCAAACCTCACTCATGGAAAAAGATCTGGGGGTGAGTATAACACCGAGCATATCTCCTGAGGAGCACATCAATCAGATAACTGCTGCAGCATACGGGCGCCTGGCAAACCTACGGATAGCGTTCCGATACCTCAGTAAGGATTCGTTTAAGACTCTGTATGTCATTTATGTCAGGCCCATACTGGAGTATGCAGCACCAGTTTGGAATCCACTAATATAAGTCAAAACTTTTCTGCTGTGTTTATTTTGCTCTCTTTACACCCAGGATAACAGGTCATTTGGACTCCTGGGTTGTAATATGGGTAGCCTGTCCGAGAGCTGAAGCTGGACTTAGAGAAAGGGTTGAGGCTAGGGTGAAGCTGGTAGCAGGAACATTGTGCGGCTTGCTGTCTGGCATTGCATTAGCTTTGCCAACGCTTTACAAATTTTGCGTGTTAGTTGCTTTGCTATGGTCAGCCTTGCTATTGTGTTATCGTGCAACAGCTCTCTGCTAGCTTGTTCTGTGTGCTCGCTTTGCTACGGTCAATCTTGTAGAACAGTGTGTAGCTGGCTGTCTGGCATTACTTTACAAATTTTGAGTGTCAGTTGCTACTAACCTGTTCGGTGTGAAGATTTTTGCAGCCAGCTTTGCTATTGCGCATCCACCTTGTATGCGTATTCTGCAATCGTACTGTGCATAGCTAAGCGTGTTCTGCAAATAACGTTACGTTGGGGTATTCTGCAATCGTACTGTGCATAGCTAAGTATTTTTTTATTATTTTATTATCACACTGGCCGATTCCCACCAAGGCAGGGTGGCCCGAAAAAGAAAAACTTTCACCATCATTCACTCCATCACTGTCTTGCCAGAAGGGTGCTTTACACTACAGTTTTTAAACTGCAACATTAACACCCCTCCTTCAGAGTGCAGGCACTGTACTTCCCATCTCCAGGACTCAAGTCCGGCCTGCCGGTTTCCCTGAATCCCTTCATAAATGTTACTTTGCTCTCACTCCAACAGCACGTCAAGTATTAAAAACCATTTGTCTCCATTCACTCCTATCAAACACGCTCACGCATGCCCGCTGGAAGTCCAAGCCCCTCGCACACAAAACCTCCTTTACCCCCCCCCCTCCAACCCTTCCTAGGCCGACCCCTACCCCGCCTTTCCTTCCACTACAGACTGATACACTCTTGAAGTCATTCTGTTTCGCTCCCCTTCTCTCTACATGTCCGAACCACCTCAACAAACCCTTCCTCAGCCCTCTGGAAAACAGTTTTGGTAATCCCGCACCTCCTCCTAACTCCAAAACTACGAATTCTCTGCATTTTATTCACACCACACATTGCCCTCAGAATGAATTTCCACTGCCTCCAGTTTTCCCTCGCTGCAACATTCATCACCCACGCTTCACACCCATATAAGAGCTTTGGGTAAAACTATACTCCTTTACATTCCCCTCTTTGCCTCCAAGGACAAAGTTCTTTGTCTCCACAGACTCCTAAGGCACCACTCACTCTTTTTTTCCTCATCAATTCTATGATTCACCTCATCTTTCATAGAGACCCATCCGCTGCACTTTCCAAATCCCAAATATCTGAATACGTTACACTCCTCCTTTCTCTCTCCCTCCAATTGATATTAAATTTCTTTCATCACCTAATCTTTTTGTTATCCTCATAACCTTACTCTTTCCTGTATTCACTTTAATTTTTTCTTTTGCACACCCTACCAAATTCATCCACCAATCTCTGCAGCTTCTCTTCAGAATCTCCCAAGAGCACAGTGTCATCAGCAAAGAGCAGCTGTGACAACTCCCACTTTTGTGTGATTCTTTATCTTTTAACTCCACGCCTCTTGCCAAGGGACCCTCGCATTTACTTCTCTTACAACCCCATCTATAAATATTTTAAAACAACCACGGTGACATCACACTCCTTGTCTAAGGCCTACTTTTACTGGGAAAAATTTCCCTCTTTCCTACTACTCTAACTTGAGCCTCACTATCCTCGTAAAAACTCTTCACTGCTTTCAGTAACCTACCTCCTACCCCAAATACACTTGAAACATCTGCCACATTGCCCCCCTATCCACCCTGTCATACGCCTTTTCCAAAACCATTAATGCCACAAAAGACCTCTTTAGCCTTATCTAAAATACTGTTTACTTATATGTTCACTGTAAACACCTGGTCCACACACCCCCTACCTTTCCTAAAGCCTCTTTGTTTCATCTACTATCCTATTCTCCGTCTTTCTCTTAATTCTTTCAATTTTTAACTCTACCATCACTTTACCAGGTACACTCAACAGACTTATCCCCCTATAATTTTTTTCACTCTCTTTTATCCCCTTTGCCTTTATACAAAGGAACTATGCATGCTCTCTGCCAATCCCTAGGTACCTTACCCTCTTCCATACATTTATTAAAATAATTGCACCAACCACTCCAAAACTAATCCCCACCTGCTTTAACATTTCTATCTTTATCCCATCAATCCCCGGGTGCCTTACCCCCTTTCATTTTTACCTACTGCCGCACGAACTTCCCCCCCACTCACAACTGGCTCTTTCCTCACTCCTACAAGATGTTATTCCTCCTTGCCCTATACACGAAATCACAGCTTCCCTATCTTCATCAACATTTAACAATTCCTCAAAATATTCCCTCCATCTTCCCAATACCCTCTAACTCTCCATTTAATAACTCTCCTCTCCTATTTTTTTAAATGACAAATCCATTTGTTTTTTAGGCTTTCTTAACTTTTTAATCTCACTCCAAAACTTTTTCTTATTTTCAACAAAATTTTGTTGATAACATCTCACCCACTCTCTCATTTGCTCTCTTTTTACATTGCTTCACCACTCTCTTAACCTCTCTCTTTTGCTCTCCATAGACTTTCCCTCCTTGCATCACTTCTACTTTTAAAAACTTCTCCAAATGCTAACTTTTTCTCTCTTACTACTCTCTTTAACATCTCATTCACAATTCGCTCTCTTCCCTCCCACACCCACTTTCCTGTAACCACAAACTTCTGCTGAACACTTTATACAACTACATTTTTAAAACCTACCCCATAACTCTTTGACCCATTGCTCTATGCTCTCATTAGCCCCATCTATCCCCAAAGCTGTTTAATTCTTACCCTAACTGCCTCCTCTTTTGTTTATAAACCTTTTCAACGCTCTCTTCCCTGATGCTTCTATTCTCCTTGTTATCCAATCTACCTTTTACTCTTCAGTGTAGTAAACTCTAGAAAGGGATCTGATATATCTCGTGGCCCCTATATAAACATGTACATCCTGAAGTTACGCAAAAAGTCTTTTATTACCAATACATAATCCAAACAAACTACTGTCTTTGCGCCACTACGTCATATCGTGAATTATACTTATTTATCCTCTTCTTTTTCTTAAAATATGGTATTACCTATAACTAAACCCCTTTATATATCAAAAGTTCAATCAATGGGCTCCCATTTATCACAATTTACACCGGGCACCCCAAACTTACCTACCACACTCATCTCTAAAAGGTTCTCCTAATTTAGATTCAGGTCCCTACCACAATTACTCTCTCACTTGGTTCAAAGGCCTCCTATACATTCACTTAACATCTCCCAAAATTCTCTCTCTCTCCTCAGCATTCTCTCTTTCGGGTGCATACACGCTTATTATGACCACCACACTTCCTCGCATCCATCCTTTACTTTAATCCACATAATCTTGAATTTAACATTATATATTCTCTTTTCTCCTTCCATAACAGCATAGCTTAAAGTGTGTTCTGCTAATTAACGTGTTACTTTGAGGGTTTTCTGCAATGTACTGTGCATAGCGAATATAACTTATGCCACCTAGACGAGTCAGACGATTTCTGGTGTCGGCTTTTACTATTTCATAACCTACCTTAATTGTCCCTACAGCGTTGTTGGAAAATGCTCATTCATTGGCAATTAAATACAAACTCACTCTCACAGACTGCGGCAACTGCGTTCACTGATTACTGTGAACTTCACGAGATTAGAAGAAAATCGGCACATCAGATCCTCCCTCTTCGGGAGCTATGGCTAAAAACTACTATGTTCCGCAGGAGGTAGATGAATATATCAACAGAGCAAAATAGTCAGTATAGTGCAGCAGGGTTGTCTCGAGGTGAATCAGCGGCGTTAGGCACTTTGAAGCTACCAAAAATCAATCTTGAGCAGACTAGGGAACCGAGAGCATTTGCAAGAAGAATTTGATAAAAGGGAAAGAGAAAGGAGGCAGTATTTTTGTTTTCGTTTTCTGTAAATGATTTTTAGTTTACTTGAAAGCAAGTACAGCTGTTCCCCGTGCATGAGGGCCCGAACAGAAAAATTTTTCGAAAGCTTCGAGAATCAGGCTCGGAGCCTGTGAGGTGGCGGGAATAGCATTGGGCATCGTTGGTTCACACGCATTGTTTGTTAAGGAACAGGAATATTTTACGGCAGTGGTTAAATGATACGGTGGAAATTTTCTGATTATAAAAGTAGTGCTTGAAAACCCTCAGTTTGGGTGCATATACATGGTATCCCAGCTAGGTACGAAAAATTATTTAAAGTAGGCAGGCGACAGCTTGGTCATTACCTGGTTGATTTTGTGACGACCAACAGACCAAAGCTTTACCAGTGATTATAAGCAAGTGTGTCGTTACTTTCGGAAAAATCTGGTGCAGGTGTATTCTGATTGAACAACCTTGCGTGGAGTCCGTGGGACCAGAGGTTCGAGTCCTTGTCTGCATGATCGTGACTTAAACACTGCATTGGAGGCAGACAGGTTGGTTTGATACTTCGAAACTAACCGCTCCTGTCCTCGAGCAGGGGTCCCGTCTCTCTTCTTCAACATGCCTGGAATGTCGCTTGAGAACGTCACACCTTGGAGAATGAAGTGACAGCGGAGGGAGAACGTTCTACGTCAACCAAAACTAAGTTCACCCTGGTGAGTCACGCTTCAACTTTTGGTCACCAAGTGAGAGACAAACTAGAATCTAACATGGTGCATCTCGACAACAGTATTCAGAGAGAAATCCAGCTGAGTGACACCAGTTGCAAAGTCAGCAGGGCAAGCGCTGTAGTTCTGCTTCCTCTGTACAAAGTTGCGTCACATCCATCCTAAACTTCCACCCACAAACCCCAACCCATTGTAAAAATCTCTAATATCCTAGTAACATGTCCGAGAGAAGTTAGGAAATAAAGGGATGGCCCTTTATTATTGTAAGAGTCTTATTTCCCTTCAGGAAAACTCCAAAACAACTGATGTCAAAACCTTTAGAGATACTTGAGCATATTGCTCTCTTATAAGAGAGGGAATATTACCCCTCTCTAAGAACACTTCCTTGAAATCCTCTGTTTTATTTGAAGCATTTGGAGGAGCTATATATTCTGTCCCTTTGCATAAAATTTATGTGCAGTGCAAATATTACACTGGGTACTTGACTGTGGGTTGGCCATAACTAGGGCAACATCCCAAGGGTTGTCTGGCGAGAATGTTGGCCTATCCTTGGACGACTCCGATCTCAGAATAGCCCACTTTGTTTTACGTGGGAAAACTGGCCCAGGAGCTATAGATCCAAGTGAAAAGACCCCGATCAAGCCTTCCTATTCCCAGATTGCAGAATTACCAGATATCTCTGTTTCCATGTTCGAGGGACTGTCCTTCCGGGAGGAACAACGAAAGGACCCTTCTTTAAAATTCGCTTTCAGGCAGCATGAGTAAATCCTCTTTGGAACCATCGAGTCAGTATGAATCTTAAAAAACGTTTATTTGATCTGCACAGAGATTGGTAGGAGATGAGGGCCGGCATACTGGTCTGAAGGTTAGTTCTTCTCCAACAAAGTTTAGACCTCAAAAATTGATAGAGCACATAATACTTCATTTGGGAGGTCACTTAAGGAATTACAAAGACCTTGTATTAGAATCACAAAATAATATTTGATTTGCCAAAAATAAAGCAGGAAGTGAAGAATCATGTCATGTGTTGCGAGAATGTCAGCAAGCAGGGAAAAACTCGACATTCCATTAAACCTGCACCTCTCCAACTATTACCTTGCCCGAATTGAGAACCTTTTTGCAGATTTAATTATAGATTGTGTAGGTCTACTACTTAGGTCAAAAAGTCTGGAAGGAAATCGTATTTATATACCATTATGGATAGAGTAACCAGGATATTATGATGCAATTCCCATGCAGAAAAGTTATTAATTCTAAAGCTATTCTCAAAGCTTTAACAAAATTTATTTCTGTTTTGGCAATTTCTAAAACTATTCAAAGTGATCAAGGTTAACTAACTTCACTGCCAAAAGCATTTAGGGAAGCATTAACTAGGTTAAGGACTATTCCACATTCTTATCCACTTGCCTATCATCCTCAGTCCAAGGCGCCTTGGAAAGATTAAATCAGATGTTAAAAACATTGTGAGAACTTTTGCATTGCACTTTTCTCGGGACTGTGATGAATCACTATCTTGTTGCTTTTCTCTGTGCTAGAAACGGTGTTTGTGCTGCAAGAGTCTACGGGTTTAGGTCCGTTTGAGCTGTCTTTGGGACAATGTAGGAGGTCCTCTTCGGGGTGCTTCAAAGCAAGGATGGTTGGAGAAAGAAGACGTTTGCTAGCTCAAACACTCTACAACCGTCTTCAAGGTGGCAGGGTTTTGCACGTCGTTAGCCAAGGCTAACTTGAGGACAGACTCAAATAGATGAAATAGAGGTATGACAGATAGTGCACAATTCATCTCCTTCCATCAGGAGACAAGGTGTTGGGTGCAGGAACCTAACCTGGCCACACTTGAAAGCTAGATTGACGGGGACTTTGCAAATTGTAAGTAAATTTATCTGATGTGAATTATGTGGTAGCTCCTTTGATATGACTCAAAAACTAAACTTACCACATTAATCAATTAAAATTCTTTTATACACCAGATACAAGTCCCAGTAAATGACTCTGTCCTCTACCTCTGAGGATGACTCTGATTCTTTGCACTCTATTCTGAAATTAAAGTTAAAGATTTCAAATTATGTCCTTCTCTAGGATCCTAGCCCTATAATGGAGGGACTATTGAAATGTAAGAACAAGTTTAACTGAGCCTCTACAGTCATACCCCTACGTGTTTTTCGGGATGTCCGAAAATAATGTACGTTAGGTTTCATGATGTAGATGTGGGAAACTTCTAAATTTCTATTTTAACTATTACCCTCAGAGCTAATCCTGAAAAGCAGAGGCTTATTTCTGCAGAAAGTAGGAATTTCTGTAAGAGCATGTTTAGTGGAGGAGTAAACTAGTCCATGGGCCTTCACCGAGTTGGCATCCTTGGTTTAAAGTGGGCTGATGGAGGGTGCGTATATGTACAGACTTCCGTAAGGGGAATGAGGTCACAGTCACCGATGTTACCCTCGCCTCGTTGGTTGACGTAATTGACTTTGGGGATAAGGTAACTTTTGTGTCCATGTTAGGTATCCTACAGGTTACTATCAGGTACCTTTGACGGATTAAGGCGAATGGAAATCTTCTGCCTTCGTTAAATTCCAGGAGGTCATTATCAATACACAGTTACCCTATGCAGGAAATGAAAAAACTCTCCTCTTCATTCCAGAAAACTTATCCATCAGGCTATTAAAGGATTGAAGGAACGGCAGCGTACCTGGATGTTATTGTTGTGGTGTTGATACTTTGGATCAACACCTACTTAGACTTAAGGCTCTTTTTGAGACCTTTCAGAGTTCCAATTTATGTTAATTTATCTAAATTTCCTTTGGCAGGCCATGTCATTTTCTAGGTCAATTGAAGTAAGTTGTGGTAAAGTCTGCTCCTATATTGCTAAAGTTCTTGCTATTAAAGATTAGTCCAGTTCCTCATATAGGAAAATCTCTTCAACGTTTTCTTAGGCATGATAGATTTACAGAAGATTCTGTAAGAATTTGTGAGATATTGTAGCCCTCTTACCTCTCTTACCAGTCACAAAGTTCCCTTTAATTGGACCACAGAATGTCAAAGTGCTTTGATAAAGCAAAAAAGATTATTGGGCAACTGCACCCATTCTTTTGTCTCAGACTTCTCCAAAACTTTTTTCATTACAGGTTATGCTTGTGAGTCTGGGGATGGGGCAGTCCTATTGCAAACACGAGAACGAGAGAGTTGCAGCCTGTAGGGCGTACTTTTGGCCAAGATTCAAACCTCATCAGAGGGCTTACTCTACCTTTGAAAAAGATACCTCGCCCGCTCCCCCCCGGTTATGGCTTGGGAGCATTTCGATGTTATGGTGGGCAGGACATTCGCAGGTGGGTTCACCTGTCTACCGTGAAACACAATCCTTTAGTATGTCTCAAGCATGAAGAAGAGAACTACAACCCACATGGCTCATGGTTGGGCTTTAGGATGCAACTATACTCTTCAGAATTTATATATTACGGCAAAGAAAATATGTTGGCACGCAGATCATTATCTAGTGTTTATCTATATTATTTAATTAGGTTATGATGTTAGGTTACTTGTGGTGGACCTATTTCATGCCACTTTTTTTTATCCTGGTGGGGGGTTTTTTTTTTTAGTGAGAGGGGATTGCGGGCTATCATAGCCTGTATCTTGGACCTATGCTATCCTGAATGTCTGCTGTCTCTTGTTTTAGGGTTTGGCTTTTTGTCACGAGAAAAGCTGAGCTCTATCTAAGGTTGGATTGTGGAGAGGAAATGGCAATCCCTTATTTTTTGCCATGGCAGGACGGTTACAACTGAGAGGTACGCAACCTAATCTGGAGGGCCTTTCGGGGTGAGGGTGTGGCATGAAAGGAGCTACGTATAACCTTGTATTCGTTTCGCATGTCCACACCCTCATTTACATGGCTATCTCTCCCAATCAGCAAACCAAGGTGACTGAGAGTTGATGATGGGGCCCCCTCGTTCAACTAGTAACCCAGGTTCTAGCAATAAGAGATGTTTTGGCATTCACAGAGGTTATGTGGGTATCACTCTCCGGTTCTGCCCTGGTCATTCACATTCTAGAGCTGGTTGAAGACGGGCTGTTCTCTTGTGGATTCTATTCTGCCTTGGCTTACCATGGAGGGACTAATAACCTATCCACTGTATTAGAGTATATAGTGTACATATGGACTGTTTCTATATTGATGAAGGATAATGTAAGTCAAAACTTTATGCTGTGTTTATTTTGATCACTTTTCTCACCCAGGATAACAGGCCATTTGGACTCTGGGTTGTAGTATGGATAAACAAACAAGTGGGAGGAAGTGGCCCACGAAAGAGTCAAAGAGCTCACCAGACATCATAGCTCTCACAGAAACCAGAACTTACAGGTATGATAACATATGTCATCTTTCCAAATGGGAACCCAGATTCCTGAGGGTGGGAAAGACAGGAAAGAAAAGATACAGGGGGGGGGGAGGAGGAGTGGCACTGCCTCATCAAAAAATCAAATGAAATTTTGATGAGCTGGAGAGAGGAGACATCAGAGAAGGAAAGTGATTACATAGTGAAACACTTCAAACTGGAGGTCCCAAGGTGGTAATGGCAGTGATGGTATAACCACCAAGACCAGCATGAGGCCAAGGGGCAAGGAATATGCGAAGAGCAATATAGCGAAGGTTGACACGTGGCTGCAGTGCCAGAAGAGCTCATGCATGCAGGCAAAGCTCAGATCATTGGTGACTTTACCCACAAAGAGATCGACTGGAGAACTTGGTCCACATTGGGGCCAGGATACATGGAGGGCT
>NC_069489.1:7819926-7822426 GCF_026875155.1 Cherax quadricarinatus | reverse complement strand
GCCTTCGACACAGTTCCTCACAAGAGGTTACTGCAAAAGCTAGAGGATCAGACACACATAACAGAAAAGACTGAGAATACCTGACTCGGAAGCAACAGCGAGTCATGGTCCGTGACGAGGTGTCTGAGTGGGCGCCTGTAAAAAGCTGGGTTTCTCCAGAGTCAGTCCTAGGACCTGTGCTGGTCTTGGTATATATGAATGACATACCGGAAGGGATAGACTCAGAGGTGTCCTTGTTTGCAGATGATGTGAAGTTAATGATAAGAATCAAAATCGGACGAGGATCAGGCAGGACTACAAAGAGACCTGGGCAGGCTACAAGCCTGGTCCAGCAACTGGCTTCCTAAGTTTAACCCTGCCAAATGCAAAGTCATGAAGATTGGATAAGGGCAAAGAAGACCGCAGACACAATATAGCCTAGATGGCCAAAAACTGCAACCCTCACTCAAGGAAAAAGATCTGGGGGTGAGAATACCACCGAGCATATCTCCTGAGGCACAAATCAATCAGATAACCTCAGTAAGGATTCGTTCAAGACTTTGTATACCATTTACGTCAGGCCCAAACTGGAGTCTGCAGCACCAGTTTGGAATCCACACCTGGTCAAGCACGTCAAGAAATTAGAGAAAGTGCAAAGGTTTGCAACAAGACTATTCCCAGAGCAAAGGGGATTGTCCTACGAAGAAAGGTTGAGGGAAATCGGCCTGACGACACTGGAGGACAGGAGGGTCTCGGGAGACATGATAATGACATATAAAATACTGCACAGAATAGACAAGGTGGGCAAAGGCGGGATGTTCCAGAGATGGGACACAGACACAAGAGGTCACAATTGGAAGTTGAAGACTCAGATGAATCGAAGGGATGTTAGGAACTATTTATTCAGTCATAGAGTTGTCAGGCCGTGGAATAGCCTAGAAAGTGACGTAGTGGAACCATACACACTTTTAAGACGAGGTATGATAAAGCTCATGGAGCAGGGAGAGAGAGGACCTAGTAGCAATCAGCGAAGAGGCGTGGCCAGGAGTTATGACTCGACCCCTGCAACCACAAATAGGTGAGCACAAATAGGTGAGTACATACACACATACACACAGAGACACACACACAGACACACACACAGACACACACAGACTTACACACAGACACAGACACACACACAGACACAGACACAGACTCACACACACACACACAGACACACACACAGACACACACAGACACACACAAACACACAAACACACACACACACACACACACACACACACACACACACACATACACACACACACACACACACACACACAAACACACACACACACACACACACATATACACACACACACACACGCACACACACACACACACACAAAGACACACACACACACACACACACAGACACACAGACACACACAGACACACACACACACACTCACACACACACACACATATACACACACACAGACACACACACAGACACACACAGAGGAGACAGGAAGGCCTCTAGGGGTGACAGATCAGATGGGGACACCAGCAAGGAATACACCAACAAATGTTGGACGACATACGTACAGATGAGGAGGAGGTGAAGAAACTGCTAAGGGACATAGAGACCTCAAAGGCAATGGGACCGGACAATATCTCCCCGTGGGTCCTTAGGGAGGGAACAGATATGCTGTGTGTGCCACTTACCACAAACTTCAACACGTCCCTGGAAACTGGGCAACTACCTGAGGTATGGAAGACGGCAAATGTAGTTCCCATTTTTAAAAAAGGAGACAGAAAAGAGGCACTAAACTATAGAACTGTCTCATTGACGTGTATAGTATGCAAGAATATGGAGAAGATTATCAGGAGGAGAGTGGTGGAGCACCTGGAGCGGAACAAGTGGTGACGTGTACTTAGCTCTCAGTGGTGACGTGTACTTAGTTCTCAGTGGTGACGTGTACTTAGCTCTGTGAAGACGTGTTTGTGTGCTCTCTGTGAATCTGAACCAGGATGCCCTCTCTTGAGCAGCTTTACCAGCAGCTGAGAGAAGAACTCAGAGTTGCTAAACTGGAGATACGGCGATTAACGGAGGAGAACAAGAGGATTCGTAGTAATCCTCCTGTTGTGAGTCCCCAGGTTAAGAGGGGAGCTTGGTCAGTGGTCGGGCAACATGGAACCAAGCTGAAGATTAAGAAAACGGTTGGAGAGGCAGAAACAACGAGAAACAAGAAGACTGCCGTGGAAACTTCCAACTCATTCTCGGTGCTACCTGACGAATGTGAGTGTTCTACTGGGAATGCCACAACGAGCACCAAGGAAGCATTGGCAGACGTGAGTGAGACATCCCTAGAAACCCCAACGAAGTCCATCGAGAACGTCATGACGAATTCTACAAGTGGTGTAATGCTACCTGGCGAATGTGAGTCAACTACTCGGAGCATCACTACGGACGACGCCAAGGAAGGTAAAAACATTGTTGTTGTTGGGGATAGCCAGATTAGGTACATGGATAGGG
>NC_069489.1:7720669-7819426 GCF_026875155.1 Cherax quadricarinatus | reverse complement strand
CTAAGGGGCCCGAAGAGCTCAGCATGCAGGGCAAAGCTCCTGATCATGGGTGACTTTAACCACAAGGAGATCGATTGGGAGAACTTGGACCCACATGGGGGCCAAGATACATGGAGGGCTAAGATGATGGAGGTGGTACTGGAAAACTTCATGTGCCAACACGTAAGGGACACTACAAGAGAGAGAGGAGAGGATGAACCAGCAAGGCTGGACTTAGTATTCACCTTGAGTAGTGCAGATATCGAGGACATCACATATGAAAGACCCCTTGGGGCCAGTGACCATGTGGTTTTAAGCTTCGAATACACAGTAGAGCTACAAGTGGAGGAGAAGCAGGAAGGCCAGGACGAATGAAGCAAACTACAAGAAAGGGACTACACAGGAATGAGGAACTACCTGAACGGGGTTCAGTGGGACAGAGAACTGGCAGGGAAGCCAGTTAATGAGATGATGGAATATGTAGCAACAAAATGCAAGGAGGCTGAGGAGAGGTTTTTACCCAAGGGTAACAGGAATAATGAAAAAGCAAGGATGAGCCCATGGTTTACTCAAAGGTGCAGGGAGGCAAAAACCAAGTGTGCTAGGGAATGGAAGAAATATAGAAGGCAAAGGACCCGGGAGAATAAGTAAAAACAGTCGTAGAGCCAGAAACGAATATGCACAGATCAGAAGGGAGGCCCAAAGACAATATGAAAATGACATAGCAGCGAAAGCCAAATCTGACCCGAAACTGTTGTACAGCCACATCAGGAGGAAAACAACAGTCAAGGACCAGGTAATCAGGCTAAGGAAGGAAGGAGGAGAGACAACAAGAAATGACCGTGAAGTATGTGAAGAACTCAACAAGAGATTCAAAGAAGTGTTCACAGAGGAGACAGAAGGGACTCCAGAAAGACGGAGAGGTGGGGCACACCCCCAAGTGCTGGACACAGTGCACACAACCGAGGAAGAAGTGAAGAGGCTTCTGAGTGAGCTAGATACCTCAAAGGCAATGGGGCCAGATAACATCTCCCCATGGGTATTGAGAGAGGGAGCAGAGGCGCTATGTGTACCCCCAACAACAATATTCAATACATCTATCGAAACAGGGAGATTGCCTGAGGCATGGAAGACAGCAAATGTAGTCCCAATCTTTAAAAAAGGAGACAGACATGAAGCATTAAACTACAGACCAGTGTCACTGACATGTATAGTATGCAAAATCATGGAGAAGATTATCAGGAGAAGAGTGGTGGAACACCTAGAAAGGAATGATCTCATCAACAGCAGCCAACATGGTTTCAGGGACGGGAAATCCTGTGTCACAAACCTACTGGAGTTCTATGACATGGTGACAGCAGTAAGACAAGAGAGAGATGGGTGGGTGGATTGCATTTTCTTGGACTGCAAGAAGGCGTTTGACACAGTTCCACACAAGAGATTGGTGCAAAAACTGGAGGACAAAGCAGGGATAACAGGGAAGGCACTACAATGGATCAGGGAATACTTGTCAGGAAGACAGCAGCGAGTCATGGTACGTGGCGAGTGTCAGAGTGGGCACCTGTGACCAGCGGGGTCCCGCAGGGGTCAGTCCTAGGACCAGTGCTGTTTCTGGTATTTGTGAACGACATGACGGAAGGAATAGACTCTGAGGTGTCCCTGTTTGCAGATGACGTGAAGTTGATGAGAAGAATTCACTCGATCGAAGACCAGGCAGAACTACAAAGGGATCTGGACAGGCTGCAGACCTGGTCCAGCAATTGGCTCCTGGAGTTCAATCCCACCAAGTGCAAAGTCATGAAGATTGGGGAAGGGCAAAGAAGGCCGCAGACGGAGTACAGTCTAGGGGGTCAGAGACTACAAACCTCACTCAAGGAAAAAGATCTTGGGTGAGTATAACACCAGGCACATCTCCTGAAGCGCACATCAACCAAATAACTGCTGCAGCATATGGCGCCTAGCAAACCTCAGAACAGCATTCCGACATCTTAATAAGGAATCATTCAGGACCCTGTACACCGTGTATGTTAGGCCCATATTGGAGTATGCGGCACCAGTTTGGAACCCACACCTAGCCAAGCACGTGAAGAAACTAGAGAAAGTGCAAAGGTTTGCAACAAGACTAGTCCCAGAGCTAAGAGGTATGTCCTACGAGGAGAGGTTAAGGGAAATCAACCTGACGACACTGGAGGACAGGAGAGATAGGGGGGACATGATAACGACATACAAAATACTGAGAGGAATTGACAAGGTGGACAAAGACAGGATGTTCCAGAGATTGGACACAGTAACAAGGGGACACAGTTGGAAGCTGAAGACACAGAATGAACATCCACAGGATGTTAGGAAAGTATTTCTCCGACACGAGGTAGTCAGTAAGTGGAATAGTTGGGAAGCGATGGTAGTGGAGGCAGAATCCATACCATATCTTTAAAGCACGCAGGTGATGATAAAGCACACAGGCTCAGGGAGAGTTGACCTAGTTACGATCAGTGAAGAGGCGGGGCCAGGAGCCTCGACACACCCCCGCACCCTCAACTTAGGTGAGTACAACTAGGTGATACACCTCACATGCATGGTGCCAGGAGCTTTGACTCGACCCTGCAACACAAATGGTGATACACACACACACATCACATCACTGTGAAGTCACCACAATAGGGATTTACAGACCTTACTGAACGACTACTACTTCCTCCCCATCAGCCGAGCCAAACCTGTCACTGCACCATTGAGCGCAATGTTATATTCACACCTAATTTGTGGTTTGCATGTTCTGAACCGCCCAAGCGCCTTGTGCATACTGCATTTGATACGGTCCCTCACTCATATGCAAGCTATTACCAAATGAGAAATAGAAATAGCATAGACATAGTGCATAAAGTGGGGACGAGAAGCATTAAGGCAACATTGAGAGAGACGGTGCCAGGTGTCAAGCCCAGGAGGTTTTGTCAGTCACAAGAAGTTGCGGGCCAGTCATTACACCGCACAGACACTCTCAACAAAACAGACCCACCACACATCAACCACACAACTCACACACACAACACACTCACACACACCACATGCACACACACCCACAGGCAGTGATTTACGAGCCGGTAGTTATTAGTCAAGAAGAATACTTAGAAAGCAAGGAAGTCCTCTCTCAATGTGAACAAGGAAAATGAGATAATACACCAGCAACAATAAAATACGATAAATCCAGAAATGGTCACTAATGGAAGAGTAACAAAATTGGGAAAGGATAATGAGACTAAATATGTGTCTACACGACGGATCTTTCAACCACACCCTCCTACACCCTCCCCCCTCCCCAACCCTCCCTCCCTCACACACAAGCACACACAATCACAGGGAGACACTCACTACCCTCACAACACACACACACACACATACACACACACACCAACACACACACCCACAAACACACACACAACACATACACACACAACACACACATATACACACACATACACACCCAACTAACTAACACACATACATAAACACATACACACAACACACACAGAAACACAACACACACGCACCACGCAGGCACGACACGACCCCTTCATATACAAACACACACACACCACAACACACACCAAACACACACATGCCACCCACACACACCACACACACAGCAACACACCCACCCCACACCACACACCACACACACACACCACACACACACACACAACACCATACCACACCACCACAAACACACACACACCACACACAACACACACCACAAAAAAACACACAGCTCCTCTCACACACCACACACACACACCACACACACCACACACACACACACACTCCCACACACCCCGACCCCAACCCACACCACACACAAACCCACACCACACAGCAACAATCACACACACACACACACACACGCACACACCGCTCCACCACTTGACACAAACACATGACACAAATCCCTACCACCTCCCCCTCCCCTAACCTTCCTCACCTCCCCATCCCCTTCCCTAACCAACCTCTCCCTCCCCCTCCCCTAACCACCTCACATTAGCCACCTTCCCCTCCCCCAAACCACCTAACTCCTCCAAACCGTCTAGCCCCCCACTACCTCCCACCCTCCAATAACATCCACCCCCTACAACCCATAAACCGTTCCATCCTCTCTCTCCTCAACCAGCTAACCCCCTCCCCCAACTATCTCTAACCCTCCAATAACCATCCTCCCCTCCCCACCACCGCTCCCTCCCCCTCATCCTCCTAACCACTATTCCCCTCCCCTACCTCCCATCCTCCCCTTCCTTCGAAGCAAAGGGGAATCTAGAAACAGGATGAGGACAAGTGGTGGCTCCAAGGACGAATCTGGGAGGGAGGAATTGGAATAGAGCAAAAAAAAAGGAGTAAGACTGGGAAGGAGAATAGATGAGCTGGAAAGGAAGATGGAGAGAGGTTTAGAGAAGCAGAAATGCAGAACGTTGTAAGCAACAGGCCACAGCAGCAGAAATCCAGATAGTGAGATTAGAAAGTAGCTGAGACATCTGAAACAGCACAGAGAACACAGATTTACAGAATTATCATCGACAAATGCTACATCAAACACAGGCAACAGGTCTGAAGAATCATGGAAACTAAACTGTATACAGAGGTCCAGTCGAAATCCACATGGTGACGCAAAACAAAGACAGGGAGCACACTAGGAAGAATAAGGTTGAGAAGACATTGAAGAACAAGGGACAAGTGCAAGGACCTTACCAGATACCTGTGGTGGCCAGGAACAGGTGAGAGCAGGAATACAAACCAAGAAGGCATAGGGTGGCCATAACTAGGGAAGGGACTGAAAGGAAGGAACACTCCACGGAGAAGGAACTAAAACACACCAGAGTATGCAATGGGGAGTCACAGAGTGGGAGGGTGGAAAGGGAGAAATCCGTGTTTGTGCTATGGCTAGACGAATCTAAAGCGGGGAAACTTAATAAAGAAAAACAGAGGAGAGAAAAAAGCGACTGAAAGATATCATGAAGAGATAGCGGGGCGACATGACCCAGGTGGCAAATTTTCGGAGAATTGGTGGATCACAAGAAAGGAACGCCCCTCAAAGTAATTTAAAGTAGAATCAACCCGAACCAAGATACGCAGAGCAAGCAAGCTGAGAGGCAAGCAGGAGTTCCGGAGAAGGGTCCTCGATCGACAGACACAGGACGAAAGGAAGACGAAGAAAGAGAGATCTTACAAAAACGAAAGGAGAAATGGTAGGAAATGAAAAAGGAGAGCAAATAACCCATATCAAATGGTAAGGTACAAGCACACTCTCCCCAGACACCACACCTGCAGAAGAACTCCGCCCACGACAGACCCCAAGGCAACTGAACAATCCAAACCAACCATCACACACAGATCCCTCTGTTTCCACCCCCCCGCACCACAGTTTATATTATTAGAACAGAAGTTGAAGGGTTTGGTACACAAAGCAGATGGATAAACAGAACAAAAACAAGAGGAAAAGGCAAGTAAGAATCAATCAATCAGAACCCCAGACCTCATAGCAGTTACAGAAACAAAACTCACGGAGACATACAGATGCAATCTTCCCACCAGGATACCATATCATGAGGAAAGAACGAAGGGGCAGGGGGGGAGGAGGGGTTGCTCTGCCATCGTAAAAAACAGATAGGAAATTTCGAAAAAAGGAAGGCATAGATGAGACCGGGAGAAAGAGACTACATATCAGGTACACTTCAGTCTGGGAACTACAAAGAGTCATTGTCAGTGAGTATAAAATCCACCACAGACCTGCCGGAGGCCAGAGAGGAATATGAAGAGACAACAGAGCAATGTAGGACCACACATGCTTAGGATGGCAAGAAAAGCTCTACTTCCGCTGAGCAAAGTTCTGTTCTGGGGGATTATCAACCACAGGAGATTTAACTGGGAAAACCTGGGAGCACATATGGGGTCCAGAAACATGGAGAGTCCAGGATGTTGGTACGTGGTGCTGAGGAAAACCTCAAGCACCAACATGTTAAGGACACAACCAGAGTGAGATGGGAGGATGAACCAGCAAGATTGGACCTTTGTGAGATTCACCTGGGCAGCTCAGACATTGATGACATCAGTATGATGAGATCCCTAAGGAGCTACAGACCACGTGGATTCTGTGCTTTGAATACATAGTAGGAGCTGGAAGTGAGAGAATAACAGGAGTTGACAGGGAAAAAGCCAGACTATAAAAGAGGGACTACATAAGGGTTGAAGAACTTCCTGCGAGAAGGTCCATTGGGACAGAGAACTGGGGAGGAAGCCCAGTAAATTAGATGATGGAATACGTAAACAACAAAAGCAGGAGGCATTGGGAAAGGTTAAATCCCAAGGGAAACAGTAACAACGGAAGACCAACCGAGCCCCTGGTTTACCCTACGTAAGGAGGCACAAACCAAGTGCAAAGAGAAAGGAAAAAGTACATAAGGCCGACAACACACGAAAATATGGAGAACAGTCGCAGACCCAGGAATTAGTAGCGCAGGTAAGGAGGGCGCCCAGCATCGACAGTAGAAAAATGACATAGCAAGAGATTCAAGACTGACCCGAAACTGTTGTCTAGCCACATCAAGGAGGAAGACAACAGTCAAAGACCAGGTGATCAAGATTACGACAAGAATGGTAGAACTCACAAGAAATGATCCAGAGGTATGTAGGAGCTAACAGGAGATTTAAGGAAGTTATTTCATTACAGTATAGAGCAGGACGGGCTAGTGGGAATGACCGCACAGAAGGTAACATCAAGCGGGAATATACCAACCAAGTAGTTGGATGACTACAACAACTGAGGAGGAGTAAAGAAGCTCTAAGTGACCTTGACACCTCAAAGGCGATGGGCCGGACAACATCTCCCATGGTCCATAGAGAAGGAGCAGAGATGCCGTGCGTGCCTCTAACCACAAGCATCCACACATCCCTTGAACTGGGCAACTACCTGCAAATGGAAGACAGACTAATGCAGTCCCAATATTTAAGAAATCGGAAACATAAACGAGCACTAAACTACAGACCTGTGTACTCAGACATTTATTGTGTGCAAAGTACATAGGGAAAGATTATCAAGTGGAGAGAGGTCGAAACACCTGTACGGAACAAGATTAAAAATGAAAACCAGCATGGTTCATGGACGGCCCAATCTTGTAATCACAAACCACCTGGAGTATTATGAGCAAGGATACCAGAAATAAGACACGAGAGAGAGACATGGCGGGTAGATTGCGTTTCTAGACTGCAGAAGGAGGCCTTTAGACACAGTCCCCACAAAGAGATTTAGTGCAGAAGCTGGAGGACAGGCCGCAAGTACAAAGGGATGGCCCTATCACCATGAGATAAGTGAATACCTGACAGGAGCAGCAACTAGTCATGGTACGTGGAGAGAGGCAACAACAGATGTGGCCGCCTGTTACGAGCGGGGTCCCACAGGGGTCAGTTCTAGGACCATTATGCATTTTTGATATATGTTGAACGACACTGATGGAAGGCCAAGACTCTAAGAGTCCCTGTTCGCAGAAATGACGTGAAGTTATGAGAAAATTAAAATCGACGTAGATGAGGCAGCAGCACTGCAAAGAACG
This sequence comes from Cherax quadricarinatus, assembly GCF_026875155.1. Lineage (NCBI taxonomy): Eukaryota > Metazoa > Arthropoda > Malacostraca > Decapoda > Parastacidae > Cherax > Cherax quadricarinatus. Next base: position 7,811,855 of record NC_069489.1, on the reverse strand, counting down.
TACCTGGTAGAAGCCCTGGCCAAGTGGGTCAGTAACTGGCTTCTCGAATTCAATACCAGCCAAATGCAAAGTCGTATGAAGATTGGGGAGGGGCAAAGAGACCACAGACAGAGTAATAGGCAATGTGGAGACAAAGACTACAGACCTCACTCAGGAGAAAGAGACCTGGGGTGACCATAACACCGAGCACATCACCGGAGGCAACAAATCACAATATAACTGCGCAGCATAACGGGCGCCGCAAACCCTAAAAAGCGTTCCCGATAGCCTTAATAAGGAATCGTTAAGACACTGTACACTGATGTATGATAGGCCATACTGGAAGAATGCGCACAGTCTGGAACCTCACACCCTGGTCAAGCACGTCAAGAAGTATAGAGGACGTACAAAGTTTCCAACAAGGCTAATCCCAATTATGGCTCAAGGGAAAGTCGTTACGCGAAAAGATAAGGAAAACGGTACAGACACACAGGAGGACAGAAGGTCGGGAGAACATGAAAACGACATACAAGATACTGCCAGCAGTAAATCTTGTATGTCGTTTTCATTCTCACCCCTGACCCCATCAGCCTCCAGTGTCGTCAGTCTCGATTTCCCTTAACCTTTTCTCGTACGACATTCCCTTGAGCTCTGGGATTAGCCTTGTTGTAAACCTTTGTACTTTCTCTAACTTCTTGACGTGCTTGACCAGGGGTAGGGTTCCATGACTAGGTGCAGCATACTCCTGTATGCCTAACATACACATGTACAGTGTCTTGAACGATACCTTATTAAGTTTCGGAACGCTATTCTCAGTTTGCCAGGTCGCCCGTATGCTGCAGCAGTTTATTTGGTTGATGTGTGCCTCCGGTGATGTGCTCGGTGTTATGACACCCCAAGGTCTTTCTCCCTGAGTAGGTCTGTAAGTCTTTGTCCACATAGCCTATACTCTGTCTGTGGGTCTTCATTGCCCTCCCCATCTCATGACTATGCATTGGCTGATTTGAATTCGAGAAGCCAGTTACTGAACCACAAGCCCGCCTCTCCAGGTCTCTTTTGCAGTGCTGCCATCCCTCCTCGTCCGATTTAATTCTTCTCATCAACTTCACGTCATCAGCGAACAGGGACTCTTCAGCGTCAATCCTCATCATGTCTCGTACAACATATAATCAAAAATAGCACTGGTCCTAGAACTGACCCCTGTGGGACCCCGCTCGTAACAGGCGCCCACTGTGATACCTCTCACAACCATTACTCTTGCTGCTTACCCGTCAGGTATTCCACTTATACCATGCAGTGCCTCCTTTTACATGCGCCTGATCCTCCAGCTCTGCACTAAACTCTTGTGGTACTGTGTCAAAGGCCTTCCTAGCAGTCTAGAAAACGCAATCTACCATCCCTCTCTCTCTTTGCTGAGACTTATTTCCGTTACCTGTCATAACCTCCAGGAGGTTTGTGATACAAATTTGCCTTCCAAGAACCCATGCTGGTTTTCATTTATAATCGTTGTTTCCTTACCAGGTGTTCGACCACTCTCCACCTGAAATCTTCTGCCATACTTTGCACACCATACATGGCAAGACACAGATCTGTAGTTAAGTGTGCCTCGATTCGGTTTTCCTTTCTTAAATATTGGGACTGGCATTTAGTTGTCTTCCATTTTCCTCAGTAGTTGCCCAGATTCAAGGTATGTGTTGAAGATTGTGGTTGAGGCCCGCACAAGCATCTCTGCTCCTTCTCTAAGGACCCTGGGGCTGTTTGTCCGGTCCACCGCCTTTGAGGTGTCAGTCACTTAAGAGCTCTTCACCACCTCTCAGTGTTCTTATGTCATCCAACACTTGTTTGGTATATTCCTCTTGATGTTCCCATCTGTGCTGTCTTCCCCAGCCTCTTCCAGTCTCTACTGTAAAAACTTCCTTAAATCTCCTGTTCAGCTCTCACATACCCTCCTGACATTTCTTGGAGTTCCCCACCTTCTGTCCTTAATCTGATCACCTGTCTTTGCCTGTTGTCTTCCTCCTGAGGTGGTCTATACAACAGTTTTCGGGTCAGTCTTGATTCTCGATGCTATGTCATTTTCATACTGGTCGCTGGGCCTCCCCTCCTTACATCGCATACTCATTCCTGGGTCCTGCGACTGATCTCCCTAATTTCGTTGTTGTCTGCCTTATTACTTATTCCATTCTCTATTGCACTTGTTATTGCCTCCTTACACCGGTCGGGTAAACCAAATGGGGCTCTTCGGTCATCCCGTTGTTTACTGTTTCCCTTGGAAATAAACCCTTTCCACTGCCACCTTGCATGTATTTGTTGTTCGTATTCCATCATTTCATTACTGGCTTTCCTCCCCAGTTCTCTGTCCCACCTGGACCCTCTCGCAGAGTTCTTCAACCCTAATAGTCCCTCCCTCTTTTATAGCAGCTATCCCATTCAACGACCTGTTAATCTCTCCACTTCCAGCTCTACTAATATTCAAAGCGACAGAACCACGTGGTCCGGGACTCCTAGGGGACTCTCATACTTGATGTCCTCAATGCTGAGCTGCCCAGGGTGAACACAAGTGTCCATCATGCTGGTTTCATCCACCCCTCTCACTCTGGTAGTGTCCTTAACATGTTGGTGTCATGAGGTTTTTCCAGCCACCACGTCCAACATCCTGGCTCTCCATGTTTCAGGACCCCAAATGTGCTCCAAGGTTATCCCAGTACATCCTCCCTGTGGTTGAAATCCCCCATAACCAGCAACTTTGCTCTGCTGGAGTGAGCTCTCTTGCACCTATGCAAGTGTGTCCACCATGCTCTGTTGCTCTCTTCATATTCCACCTCTTGCCTCCTGCAGTTCTGTTGGAGGATTTACATCACTGCAATGACTACTTTGTGTTCCCAGACTGAAAGTGTAACCTGCAATGTAGTCCTCTTTCTCCCCGCTCATCTATGCCTTCCATTTTCTCGAATTTCCATCTTTTTTTACGAGCAGAGCAACCCCACCTCCCCCCCTGCCGCCTTCTTATCTTTCCTCATGATAGGTATCCTGGTGGAAGATTGCATCTGCTATTGTCTCCGAAGGTTTTTGTTTCTGTAACTGCTATGATGTCTGGGGACTTCTGACTGATTCTTACTTCCAATCCTCATGTTTGTTCGGTCATCCATCTGCATTGAGACCAAACCTTCAACTTCTGTTACTAATATATAACTGTGGTGCGGGGGCGGAAAACAGAGGATCTGTGTGTGATGGTTGGTCTGGATTGTTCAGTTGGCCTGGGTGTCCGTGGCGGAGATCTTCTTCAGTGTTTCTGGGGTGTGCTTGTCCTCATTTGATCCTGGTTATTCCTGCTCTCCTTTTTTCATTTCCTCCATTTCTCCTTTCGTTTTTGAACCTTCTCTTTACATCGCTTCCTGTTCGTCCTGTGTTCTGTCTCGATCGAGGATACACACTCCGGACTCCTGCTTGCCATCTCAGCTGTGCTTTCTCCCTGCAGGATCATGTTCGGGTTGATTCTACCATTAAAATTACTTTGAGGGGCCGATTCCTTTTTCTTTGTAACCACCCAATCTCCGAAATTATGCCAACAGGGTCATGACCCCCTCGCCTATCCCTTCAAGATATCTTCAGTCTGCTTTTTTTCTCCCCCCTGTATTCTTTCATCATAATTTCCCCTTTAGCTTCGTCTACATAGACAAACACGGTCTCTCCTTTCCACCCCAACAGTGACTCCCTTGCATCCTCTGATGGTTTTAGTTCCTTTCCCGAGAGAGTACCTTCCTTCATATCCCTTCCTAGTTATGGCCCCAATGCTCTTGGTTTGTCATTCCTGCTCACCCTGTCCTGGCCCCCGACAGGTATCTGGTAAGGTCCTTGCACAATGTCCTTGTTCCTTCCAATGTCTTCCCAACCTCTCATTCTGTCCTAGTGGTGCTCCCTGTCTTTGTTTTGGGTCCATGAGGATTGACAGGACCTCTGTAAACAGTATTAGTTTCATCTTCCTTCAGACCCTGTTGCCTGTGTTTGAATGAGCCATTGTCGATGCTATCCTTTCTGTAAAATCTTTGTCTCTGAGCTGGTTTCAGATGTCTCAGCTACTCTTCTAATCTCACTATCTGGATTTCTGCTGCTGTGGCCAGTTGCATCCAACTTCTGCATTCTGCAGCTAAAACCTCTCTCATCTATCCGCTTTCCACTCAATCTATTCTCCGTTCCCCACAGTCTCCTCCCTTTTTTGTGCTCTACTTACCCCATTCTCCTACCCGTCCCAGATTCGACTTGAGAACGCCCCTTGATCCTCATCCTGTTTCTACAGATTCCCCTCTTGCTTACAGCAGACAAGGGGGATGGCGACGTTAGGAGGCGGAGGGGAAATAGATGCGGGTTTAGAGGAAGAGGGATGGACGTTGGTGGGGAGGGAAGGATGGTTAATTGGAGGGGTATAGATAGTTGGGGGAGGGGGTTAGATGGTTTGAGGGAAAGAGGATGGACGTGTTATCGGTGTAGGGGTTGGATGGTTATTGGAGGGTGGATGGTAGCTTTGGGGGGCTAGGACGGTTGGGGAGGAGTAAGGTGGTTCGGAGGGAAGGTGGCGTAATGGAGGTGGTTAGTGAAGGGGGAGAGGTGGTAGGAAGGGAAGGTGAGATAGGGGAAGGGGCGGGTACGTGTTGTGTCAGAAGTTTGTGTCAAGTTGGTTGGAGGTGTGTGCGTGTGTTCGTTGTGTGTGTGTGTGTGTGTGTCGTTGTGTGTGTGTGTGGGTGTGTGTGGGTGTGGTGTGGTTCTGGTAGTTGTGTGTGTGTGTGGTGTGGTGTGGTCGATGTCTGTGTGGTGTGATGTGGTTGTGCAGTGTTGTAGTGTGTGTGTGTGTGTGGTGTGTGTGTGTGTGGGGTGTGAATGTGTTGATGTGTGTGTGTGTGGTGAGTGTGTGGTGTGTGTGTGTGTGGTGTGTGGGTGTGTGTGGTGGCTGTTGTCTGTGTGTGGTGTTTGTGTGTGGTGCTGTGTGAGGGTGTGTCTGTCTGTGTATGAGTGTATATGTCGGTGTGTGTGTGTGGCGTGTGCGTGTGTCATTGCTGTGTGTGTGTGTGTTCTATGTGTTTATCTGTATGTGTGTTAGTCTAGTTGTGTGTGTATGTGTGCTGTATATGTGTGTGTCAGATGTCACCACACACTCACACATGTGTTGTGTGGTGTTTGTGGTGTGTGTGGGTGTGTGTGTGTTTATGTGCGTGTGTGTGTGTGTAAGTGAATAGAGAGGAGTGTCTACCCCTTAGTGTGTGTGTGCTTGTGTGTGAGGGAGGAGGGTTGGGGGGGTAGGTGGAGTCGCTGAGATGAAAGATCCTAGCGTTACGCACACAAATTTCTAGTCTCATTAGAATACTTCCCAATTATGTACTCCTCCCACTTAAGCCTTTCCAGTTAACGTCTTAAAGTGTTGACTGGTTTTATCATTTTCCTTGTTCCCATGAGAGAGGACTTCCATAGCTTTCTAAGTATTCTTACTGCTAATAACTACCAGCTGTAGTAACACAGCCTGTGTGTGGTGATGACATGTGTGGTCGTGCTGAGTGTTTTTGTGTGTGTCTGATTGTGTCTGATTGAAGTTGTGTGACTTGTGCTGTCGAGAGTGTCTTGTCGCTCGCAATGACCTGCCGCAACTTCTTGTGACCTGCACCCAACCCTCCTGGGACTGACTCCTAGCACCGTCTTACCAATGTTCCCTTAAAGAGCACGTCCCACTATATTCACTATGTCTAACAAGTTCGTATCTAATTCTGGGAATAGCTTCGCATAGAGGTGAGGACCATAATAAAACAGTATGCAAGGCCAGCTAGGCGGTTCAACATGCAAACCACAACATTCAGCGTGAATAAACGTGCGCCTCAATGGTGCAGTGACAGGCTTGCAGCTGCTGCGGGCGAGTAGTCGTACGTGGTCTTAAATCCCGTATTTTGGGAGGATCCTTCACCAGTGAATGTGATGTGTGTGTGTGTACTCACGTATTTAGGTTGCAGGCTCGAGTCAAACAGATCCTGCCCCCATGCATGTGAGTGTACTCCACCCTAGTTTAGACACACCTAGTTGAGGTTGTGCGGGGTCGAGTCGAGCTCCTGGCCCCGCTCTTCACTGGACGCTACAGGTCACTCTCCTGATCCGTGAGCTTTATCATACCTCAGCATAAACTATGTAATGGATCCTGCCTCCCATCTACATCGCTTCCCAAACTATTCCACTTACTGTACTACTCTGAGGCTGAAGAAATACTTCCTAACATCCCTGTGATCATCAGTGTCTTCACTCTCCAACTGATGTCCACCATTGTACTGTGTCCCAATCTCTGGAACATCTCCGTCTTGTCCACCTTAGTCAATTCCACTCAGTATTTTGTATGTCTTTATCATCTTCTCCCCACCCTAATCTCTCCTGTCCTCCAGTGTCGTCCGGTTGATCCACCATAACCCACTCCTCGTAGGACATACTCTTAGCTCTGGACTATTCATGTTGCAAACTTGCACATTCCTACTCTTCTTCACGCGCTTGGCTAAGGTTGGCTGTTCCAAACTGGTGCCGCAATACTCCAATATGGGCCTAACAAACACGGTGTACAGGACCAGAATGATACCCTTACTTAAGATGTTGCAGGCGAATGCTGTTTCTGAGGTTTGCGCTAGGCGCCCATATCGCTGCCGCATATTTGGTTGAAGTCGCCTTCCAGGGATGTGCCTGTTGTTATACTCACCCCAAGATCTTTTTCCTTGAGTGAGTTTTGGTATCTCAGACCCCCTAGACTGTACTCCTGTCTGGCGGCCTTCTTTGCCCTTCCCCAATCTCATGACATATTGCACTATGTGGGATTGAACCTCCATTGAGCCAATTGCTGGACCCAGGTCTGCAGCCTGTCCAGATCCCTTTGTAGTTCTGCCTGGTCATCGAAACGAGTGAATTCTTCTCATCAACTTCACGTCAATCTGCAAAATGAACACCTCAGAGTCAACTCCTTCCGTCATGTGATCACTAATACCCAAAACAAGCACTGGTCCCTAGTACACGACCCTGCGACCCCGCCAGGTCAGCAGGTGCCCACTCTGACACCCTCGCCACGCTACCATGACACGCTCTGCCCTTTCCTGCACAAGTAATCCCTGATCCATTGTAGTGCCTCCCTGTTTATCCCGTGCATTCGTCTCCCTCCATTATTTGTGCACCAATCTCTTGTGCAAGCACTCGCTGTCCAAACGAGCTCTTCTTGCAGTCAAGAAAATGCAATCACACCGCACGCCCTCTCTCTCTGTCTTACTGCAGTCGACCAATGTCATAGAACTCCAGTAGGTTTGTGACACAGGATTTCCGCGACCCCTGAAACCATGTAATTTTTTTTTTTTGGCTGCTGTTGATGAGAACATTCCTTTCTAGGTGTTCCACCACTCTTCTCCTGATAACCTTCTCCATGATTTTGCATACTTAAACATGTCAAGTGACATTGGGGGTGTGGTCTGTAGTTAAAGCTTCATGTCTGTCTCCTTTTTTAAAGATTGGGACTACATTTGCTGTCTTCATGCCTCAGCAATCTCCCTTTTTCGATAGATGTCTTGAAACGATGTTGTTAGGGGTACACATATCGCCTATGAGCCTCTCTCAAAACCCATGGTGAGATGTTAACTGGCCCCATTGCCTTTGAGGTATCTAGCTCACTCATAATCCTCTTCAACTTCTTCCTCGTTGGTGTGACACTGAGTCCACACTTGGTGGTGTCCCCACCTCTCCGTCTTTCCTGGAGTCCCTTCTGTCCTCCTCTGTGAACACTTCTTTTTTGAATCTCTTGTTGAGGTATTCTTCACATACTTCACGGTGCATTTCTTGGTTATTCGTCACCTCCTTCCATTCGTAGCCTGAATAGCCTGGTCCTTGACAGTTTTTTTCCCTGAGTGTGGCTGTACAACGTTTCGGGTCCAGATTTGCATTCGCGCTATGTCAATTTCATATTGTCTTTTGGCGCCTCCCTTCTGATCTGTGGCAATACTCGTTTCTGGCTCTACGACCTGTACTACTTATTCTCCTGGTCCTTTGCCTACTAAATTTCTTCCATTCCCTAGCACACTTGGGTTTTTTCCTCCCCTGCCCTTTGAGTAATACCATGGGCTCATCTTGCCTTTTTCATTAATTTCCTGTTACCCTTGGGTAAAAACCTCACCGCAGCCTCCTTGCATTTTGTTGCTACATATTCCATCACTCATTAGACTGGCTGCCCAGCAGTTCTCTGTCCCCACTGAACCCCGTTCAGGTAGTTCCTCAATTCCTGTGTAGTCCCTTCTTGTAGTTTGGCTTAATTCGTCCTGGCTTCCAGCATCCCCTCCACTTTGTAGCTCTACTGTGTTTCGAAGCTTAAAACCACATGGTCTCTTGCCCCAAGGGGTCTTTCATATGTTGATGTCCCTCCGTGATATCTGCACTACCTCAAGTGAATACTAAGTCCATCCCTGCATGTAGTTCATCCTCTCCTCTTCTCTTGTAGTGTCCCCTTACGTGTTGAGCACATGAATTTTCCCAGTACCACCTCCAACACGTACCCTCCCCGATGTATCTTGCCCCCAAGTGGTCCAAGTTCTCCGTCAATCGATCTCCTTGTGGTTAACGGTCACCCAATGATCAGGAGCTTTGCCCCTGCATGCATGAGCTCATTCGGGCCAGCTCTAGCCAGTGTGACAACCATCGCTCTATGCTCTACTCGTATTCTCATGCCTTGGCCTCCTGCCCTGTACTGTGGTGGGTTATACCATCAGCTGCAATTACCACTCAAGGACCTCCAGAGTGAAAGTGTTCCCACTATGTAATCACTTTCTTCTCCGCTATCTCCTCTCTCCCACCTCATCAGCGCCTTTCCAGCGATTTGAGTGATCAGCAACGCCACTCCTCCACCCCCCTTTTTCCCTCTGTCTTTCTCAGGATTTGGTAATTCACCGTAGGAAAGATGGAGCATCTGTTTAACATACCTGTAAGCTTGGTTTCTGTGAGAGCTATGATGGTCCACGTGATGTGCTTCTTTGACTCTTTCATGACCCACTGGGGTCCAGCACCAGCGCACCGCGCCACCCACCCCTTCACCAATGTTTGTGGGTTTAAATGCTTATGAATTGTGATTTACTCCAATCATGTAGTCCAACCTCCCCCCCCAATGGGCGGCATCAGACGGACTCTTTTTGTGCGCTAAGTGTGAGAGTGTGTGTGTGTAGTGTGTGAGTGTGTGAGTAGTGATGTGAGTGTAATCGACATAGAGCGTGTCCCCCAGTTGTATAACACACCAGACTGTCTTTGACCTCCCTCCATAAAACAACTAATTATCTCGCAGGTGTCCGCCGACAATAATTTACTTTTAAAATTATGAGTTAGGCTTCTTTGCAATAACTTGTGTCCATATTTTGGTGTTTCAATATTCTAGACGACTGAAATAAATCATTCAGCTGCATCTCTTGGTTACAAAATGTAAACATATCCCAGAATATTTCAAAGAGCAATATAAGCAATATTTATGTGTTTCTTAAATAAATGTATTAGTAGGTACAATCTTTTACCCTTTGTCTTAATAATAAAAAAAATAATTAAACGAAGTAATGATGATGATAATAATAAAAGAAAATAATAATAACAATAATAAAAAATAATAATAATAATAATAATAAGAATAATAATAAAAATAATAAATTAATAAACTGAATGAATGGTTCAAAGAACCGACATGCAGATAAATATAAAGACACATGTGCAACTCTTGGTATCTTTATTGAGGAAAACGTTTCGCCACACAGTGACTTTCTCAGTCCCTACAAAGGAGAATCTTGAAGAACGGGAGGAGAAAGAGGTAATCAGTCCCGCAACCTTGCAGTCGACCAGTGGTCATCCATCAATCTTGAATGATCTGATTCTATTCAAGATTGAGTGGACTGACCACATCGACTCAAGGTTGAGGGACTGATTACCTCATTCTCCTACCTTTCTTCAATATTCCCATTGTATGGACCTGGATGCAAGCCACGGTGTGGCGAAACGTTTCCTCAATAAAGATACCTAAGAGTTAGCATATTAGTCTAATTGACAATAATAATAAACTCGTTAAGAGAGGAAAGGTAGTTCAAATTCCACAAAATAAACATTGAAAAGTGATGTCCACCCTGTTGTTTAAAACATTTAATAACGAAGCTTAAAATTACATGTTTTATTTGTTGAGAAGAAGTTCGGTTTAACAGAACAATAATGAGTAGTAATACATTGTGAGAGTTTCACTGATTTTTTAGCTGAGATGGTCACAAAAGTTCTATGCGGAATTCTGAAGAAATGCGTTGCACGGTTGGTAACAATTTGAGAAGGTGGGTAAAAACTGTGAAATTAAAAGTAAACAAAAGTAAAGAAAGAGCAAGATGGTAAGAGTAACTAAATTTTTTGACTGGCACTGAGGATTATGAAGAGAAAAAATTTGTTCATATATTAGGGAGTTGAGCTAAAACAGGGTTGGCGAATGGTTGTATGAGAGGTGAAAGTGATTGACTTTAGAAGTGACGATGGTGCATATGGAACATCTGTTGGAGACAAAGAACTTTCTCTAAGAATGTAAAAACGAAAATATTTAGAGGATCGTAATGGAACCAACACTGTTACGGGAGGGGAGCATAAGTTTAATATGTTGCAGGGAGAAAGCTTCCCTCCCTGTGTGGATGAATATTAATATGAGGATTTGAGACGTCCACCAATTATTATTCAGTAGGATAGGAAGATTCTTGAGGTGATATTTGATAAACCTGAGAGGTATAAGAAAAAATACAAGGCGTGTTAAGTTAGGCCACATTAAACAAACTTTTTATTGGAGTATGCGGCACCAGATTGAACCCACACCTAGCCAATCACGTGTCATGAAGAAACTAGAGAAAGTGCAAAGATTTGCAACAAGAACTAGTCCCCAGAGCGAAAGAGGTAATTCCTAACGAGGAGAGGTTAAGATAAAATCACACTGACGACACAGGATGACAGGCGAGATAGGGGTGACAAATGATCACGACATACATATACTACCTGAAGAGGAATTGAGACAATGTGGAACAAAGAACAGGATGTTCCAGAGATTGGAACACAGTAACAAAGGGACACAGTTGGAAGCTGAAGACACAGAATGAACATCCACAGGATGTTAGGAAAGTATTTCTCCGACACGAGGTAGTCAGTAAGTGGAATAGTTGGGAAGCGATGGTAGTGGAGGCAGAATCCATACCATATCTTTAAAGCACGCAGGTGATGATAAAGCACACAGGCTCAGGGAGAGTTGACCTAGTTACGATCAGTGAAGAGGCGGGGCCAGGAGCCTCGACACACCCCCGCACCCTCAACTTAGGTGAGTACAACTAGGTGATACACCTCACATGCATGGTGCCAGGAGCTTTGACTCGACCCTGCAACACAAATGGTGATACACACACACACATCACATCACTGTGAAGTCACCACAATAGGGATTTACAGACCTTACTGAACGACTACTACTTCCTCCCCATCAGCCGAGCCAAACCTGTCACTGCACCATTGAGCGCAATGTTATATTCACACCTAATTTGTGGTTTGCATGTTCTGAACCGCCCAAGCGCCTTGTGCATACTGCATTTGATACGGTCCCTCACTCATATGCAAGCTATTACCAAATGAGAAATAGAAATAGCATAGACATAGTGCATAAAGTGGGGACGAGAAGCATTAAGGCAACATTGAGAGAGACGGTGCCAGGTGTCAAGCCCAGGAGGTTTTGTCAGTCACAAGAAGTTGCGGGCCAGTCATTACACCGCACAGACACTCTCAACAAAACAGACCCACCACACATCAACCACACAACTCACACACACAACACACTCACACACACCACATGCACACACACCCACAGGCAGTGATTTACGAGCCGGTAGTTATTAGTCAAGAAGAATACTTAGAAAGCAAGGAAGTCCTCTCTCAATGTGAACAAGGAAAATGAGATAATACACCAGCAACAATAAAATACGATAAATCCAGAAATGGTCACTAATGGAAGAGTAACAAAATTGGGAAAGGATAATGAGACTAAATATGTGTCTACACGACGGATCTTTCAACCACACCCTCCTACACCCTCCCCCCTCCCCAACCCTCCCTCCCTCACACACAAGCACACACAATCACAGGGAGACACTCACTACCCTCACAACACACACACACACACATACACACACACACCAACACACACACCCACAAACACACACACAACACATACACACACAACACACACATATACACACACATACACACCCAACTAACTAACACACATACATAAACACATACACACAACACACACAGAAACACAACACACACGCACCACGCAGGCACGACACGACCCCTTCATATACAAACACACACACACCACAACACACACCAAACACACACATGCCACCCACACACACCACACACACAGCAACACACCCACCCCACACCACACACCACACACACACACCACACACACACACACAACACCATACCACACCACCACAAACACACACACACCACACACAACACACACCACAAAAAAACACACAGCTCCTCTCACACACCACACACACACACCACACACACCACACACACACACACACTCCCACACACCCCGACCCCAACCCACACCACACACAAACCCACACCACACAGCAACAATCACACACACACACACACACACGCACACACCGCTCCACCACTTGACACAAACACATGACACAAATCCCTACCACCTCCCCCTCCCCTAACCTTCCTCACCTCCCCATCCCCTTCCCTAACCAACCTCTCCCTCCCCCTCCCCTAACCACCTCACATTAGCCACCTTCCCCTCCCCCAAACCACCTAACTCCTCCAAACCGTCTAGCCCCCCACTACCTCCCACCCTCCAATAACATCCACCCCCTACAACCCATAAACCGTTCCATCCTCTCTCTCCTCAACCAGCTAACCCCCTCCCCCAACTATCTCTAACCCTCCAATAACCATCCTCCCCTCCCCACCACCGCTCCCTCCCCCTCATCCTCCTAACCACTATTCCCCTCCCCTACCTCCCATCCTCCCCTTCCTTCGAAGCAAAGGGGAATCTAGAAACAGGATGAGGACAAGTGGTGGCTCCAAGGACGAATCTGGGAGGGAGGAATTGGAATAGAGCAAAAAAAAAGGAGTAAGACTGGGAAGGAGAATAGATGAGCTGGAAAGGAAGATGGAGAGAGGTTTAGAGAAGCAGAAATGCAGAACGTTGTAAGCAACAGGCCACAGCAGCAGAAATCCAGATAGTGAGATTAGAAAGTAGCTGAGACATCTGAAACAGCACAGAGAACACAGATTTACAGAATTATCATCGACAAATGCTACATCAAACACAGGCAACAGGTCTGAAGAATCATGGAAACTAAACTGTATACAGAGGTCCAGTCGAAATCCACATGGTGACGCAAAACAAAGACAGGGAGCACACTAGGAAGAATAAGGTTGAGAAGACATTGAAGAACAAGGGACAAGTGCAAGGACCTTACCAGATACCTGTGGTGGCCAGGAACAGGTGAGAGCAGGAATACAAACCAAGAAGGCATAGGGTGGCCATAACTAGGGAAGGGACTGAAAGGAAGGAACACTCCACGGAGAAGGAACTAAAACACACCAGAGTATGCAATGGGGAGTCACAGAGTGGGAGGGTGGAAAGGGAGAAATCCGTGTTTGTGCTATGGCTAGACGAATCTAAAGCGGGGAAACTTAATAAAGAAAAACAGAGGAGAGAAAAAAGCGACTGAAAGATATCATGAAGAGATAGCGGGGCGACATGACCCAGGTGGCAAATTTTCGGAGAATTGGTGGATCACAAGAAAGGAACGCCCCTCAAAGTAATTTAAAGTAGAATCAACCCGAACCAAGATACGCAGAGCAAGCAAGCTGAGAGGCAAGCAGGAGTTCCGGAGAAGGGTCCTCGATCGACAGACACAGGACGAAAGGAAGACGAAGAAAGAGAGATCTTACAAAAACGAAAGGAGAAATGGTAGGAAATGAAAAAGGAGAGCAAATAACCCATATCAAATGGTAAGGTACAAGCACACTCTCCCCAGACACCACACCTGCAGAAGAACTCCGCCCACGACAGACCCCAAGGCAACTGAACAATCCAAACCAACCATCACACACAGATCCCTCTGTTTCCACCCCCCCGCACCACAGTTTATATTATTAGAACAGAAGTTGAAGGGTTTGGTACACAAAGCAGATGGATAAACAGAACAAAAACAAGAGGAAAAGGCAAGTAAGAATCAATCAATCAGAACCCCAGACCTCATAGCAGTTACAGAAACAAAACTCACGGAGACATACAGATGCAATCTTCCCACCAGGATACCATATCATGAGGAAAGAACGAAGGGGCAGGGGGGGAGGAGGGGTTGCTCTGCCATCGTAAAAAACAGATAGGAAATTTCGAAAAAAGGAAGGCATAGATGAGACCGGGAGAAAGAGACTACATATCAGGTACACTTCAGTCTGGGAACTACAAAGAGTCATTGTCAGTGAGTATAAAATCCACCACAGACCTGCCGGAGGCCAGAGAGGAATATGAAGAGACAACAGAGCAATGTAGGACCACACATGCTTAGGATGGCAAGAAAAGCTCTACTTCCGCTGAGCAAAGTTCTGTTCTGGGGGATTATCAACCACAGGAGATTTAACTGGGAAAACCTGGGAGCACATATGGGGTCCAGAAACATGGAGAGTCCAGGATGTTGGTACGTGGTGCTGAGGAAAACCTCAAGCACCAACATGTTAAGGACACAACCAGAGTGAGATGGGAGGATGAACCAGCAAGATTGGACCTTTGTGAGATTCACCTGGGCAGCTCAGACATTGATGACATCAGTATGATGAGATCCCTAAGGAGCTACAGACCACGTGGATTCTGTGCTTTGAATACATAGTAGGAGCTGGAAGTGAGAGAATAACAGGAGTTGACAGGGAAAAAGCCAGACTATAAAAGAGGGACTACATAAGGGTTGAAGAACTTCCTGCGAGAAGGTCCATTGGGACAGAGAACTGGGGAGGAAGCCCAGTAAATTAGATGATGGAATACGTAAACAACAAAAGCAGGAGGCATTGGGAAAGGTTAAATCCCAAGGGAAACAGTAACAACGGAAGACCAACCGAGCCCCTGGTTTACCCTACGTAAGGAGGCACAAACCAAGTGCAAAGAGAAAGGAAAAAGTACATAAGGCCGACAACACACGAAAATATGGAGAACAGTCGCAGACCCAGGAATTAGTAGCGCAGGTAAGGAGGGCGCCCAGCATCGACAGTAGAAAAATGACATAGCAAGAGATTCAAGACTGACCCGAAACTGTTGTCTAGCCACATCAAGGAGGAAGACAACAGTCAAAGACCAGGTGATCAAGATTACGACAAGAATGGTAGAACTCACAAGAAATGATCCAGAGGTATGTAGGAGCTAACAGGAGATTTAAGGAAGTTATTTCATTACAGTATAGAGCAGGACGGGCTAGTGGGAATGACCGCACAGAAGGTAACATCAAGCGGGAATATACCAACCAAGTAGTTGGATGACTACAACAACTGAGGAGGAGTAAAGAAGCTCTAAGTGACCTTGACACCTCAAAGGCGATGGGCCGGACAACATCTCCCATGGTCCATAGAGAAGGAGCAGAGATGCCGTGCGTGCCTCTAACCACAAGCATCCACACATCCCTTGAACTGGGCAACTACCTGCAAATGGAAGACAGACTAATGCAGTCCCAATATTTAAGAAATCGGAAACATAAACGAGCACTAAACTACAGACCTGTGTACTCAGACATTTATTGTGTGCAAAGTACATAGGGAAAGATTATCAAGTGGAGAGAGGTCGAAACACCTGTACGGAACAAGATTAAAAATGAAAACCAGCATGGTTCATGGACGGCCCAATCTTGTAATCACAAACCACCTGGAGTATTATGAGCAAGGATACCAGAAATAAGACACGAGAGAGAGACATGGCGGGTAGATTGCGTTTCTAGACTGCAGAAGGAGGCCTTTAGACACAGTCCCCACAAAGAGATTTAGTGCAGAAGCTGGAGGACAGGCCGCAAGTACAAAGGGATGGCCCTATCACCATGAGATAAGTGAATACCTGACAGGAGCAGCAACTAGTCATGGTACGTGGAGAGAGGCAACAACAGATGTGGCCGCCTGTTACGAGCGGGGTCCCACAGGGGTCAGTTCTAGGACCATTATGCATTTTTGATATATGTTGAACGACACTGATGGAAGGCCAAGACTCTAAGAGTCCCTGTTCGCAGAAATGACGTGAAGTTATGAGAAAATTAAAATCGACGTAGATGAGGCAGCAGCACTGCAAAGAACGTACCTGGTAGAAGCCCTGGCCAAGTGGGTCAGTAACTGGCTTCTCGAATTCAATACCAGCCAAATGCAAAGTCGTATGAAGATTGGGGAGGGGCAAAGAGACCACAGACAGAGTAATAGGCAATGTGGAGACAAAGACTACAGACCTCACTCAGGAGAAAGAGACCTGGGGTGACCATAACACCGAGCACATCACCGGAGGCAACAAATCACAATATAACTGCGCAGCATAACGGGCGCCGCAAACCCTAAAAAGCGTTCCCGATAGCCTTAATAAGGAATCGTTAAGACACTGTACACTGATGTATGATAGGCCATACTGGAAGAATGCGCACAGTCTGGAACCTCACACCCTGGTCAAGCACGTCAAGAAGTATAGAGGACGTACAAAGTTTCCAACAAGGCTAATCCCAATTATGGCTCAAGGGAAAGTCGTTACGCGAAAAGATAAGGAAAACGGTACAGACACACAGGAGGACAGAAGGTCGGGAGAACATGAAAACGACATACAAGATACTGCCAGCAGTAAATCTTGTATGTCGTTTTCATTCTCACCCCTGACCCCATCAGCCTCCAGTGTCGTCAGTCTCGATTTCCCTTAACCTTTTCTCGTACGACATTCCCTTGAGCTCTGGGATTAGCCTTGTTGTAAACCTTTGTACTTTCTCTAACTTCTTGACGTGCTTGACCAGGGGTAGGGTTCCATGACTAGGTGCAGCATACTCCTGTATGCCTAACATACACATGTACAGTGTCTTGAACGATACCTTATTAAGTTTCGGAACGCTATTCTCAGTTTGCCAGGTCGCCCGTATGCTGCAGCAGTTTATTTGGTTGATGTGTGCCTCCGGTGATGTGCTCGGTGTTATGACACCCCAAGGTCTTTCTCCCTGAGTAGGTCTGTAAGTCTTTGTCCACATAGCCTATACTCTGTCTGTGGGTCTTCATTGCCCTCCCCATCTCATGACTATGCATTGGCTGATTTGAATTCGAGAAGCCAGTTACTGAACCACAAGCCCGCCTCTCCAGGTCTCTTTTGCAGTGCTGCCATCCCTCCTCGTCCGATTTAATTCTTCTCATCAACTTCACGTCATCAGCGAACAGGGACTCTTCAGCGTCAATCCTCATCATGTCTCGTACAACATATAATCAAAAATAGCACTGGTCCTAGAACTGACCCCTGTGGGACCCCGCTCGTAACAGGCGCCCACTGTGATACCTCTCACAA
Source organism: Cherax quadricarinatus (assembly GCF_026875155.1). Lineage (NCBI taxonomy): Eukaryota > Metazoa > Arthropoda > Malacostraca > Decapoda > Parastacidae > Cherax > Cherax quadricarinatus. The sequence goes on along the minus strand of NC_069489.1, from coordinate 7,794,244 downwards.
CCATTACTCTTGCTGCTTACCCGTCAGGTATTCCACTTATACCATGCAGTGCCTCCTTTTACATGCGCCTGATCCTCCAGCTCTGCACTAAACTCTTGTGGTACTGTGTCAAAGGCCTTCCTAGCAGTCTAGAAAACGCAATCTACCATCCCTCTCTCTCTTTGCTGAGACTTATTTCCGTTACCTGTCATAACCTCCAGGAGGTTTGTGATACAAATTTGCCTTCCAAGAACCCATGCTGGTTTTCATTTATAATCGTTGTTTCCTTACCAGGTGTTCGACCACTCTCCACCTGAAATCTTCTGCCATACTTTGCACACCATACATGGCAAGACACAGATCTGTAGTTAAGTGTGCCTCGATTCGGTTTTCCTTTCTTAAATATTGGGACTGGCATTTAGTTGTCTTCCATTTTCCTCAGTAGTTGCCCAGATTCAAGGTATGTGTTGAAGATTGTGGTTGAGGCCCGCACAAGCATCTCTGCTCCTTCTCTAAGGACCCTGGGGCTGTTTGTCCGGTCCACCGCCTTTGAGGTGTCAGTCACTTAAGAGCTCTTCACCACCTCTCAGTGTTCTTATGTCATCCAACACTTGTTTGGTATATTCCTCTTGATGTTCCCATCTGTGCTGTCTTCCCCAGCCTCTTCCAGTCTCTACTGTAAAAACTTCCTTAAATCTCCTGTTCAGCTCTCACATACCCTCCTGACATTTCTTGGAGTTCCCCACCTTCTGTCCTTAATCTGATCACCTGTCTTTGCCTGTTGTCTTCCTCCTGAGGTGGTCTATACAACAGTTTTCGGGTCAGTCTTGATTCTCGATGCTATGTCATTTTCATACTGGTCGCTGGGCCTCCCCTCCTTACATCGCATACTCATTCCTGGGTCCTGCGACTGATCTCCCTAATTTCGTTGTTGTCTGCCTTATTACTTATTCCATTCTCTATTGCACTTGTTATTGCCTCCTTACACCGGTCGGGTAAACCAAATGGGGCTCTTCGGTCATCCCGTTGTTTACTGTTTCCCTTGGAAATAAACCCTTTCCACTGCCACCTTGCATGTATTTGTTGTTCGTATTCCATCATTTCATTACTGGCTTTCCTCCCCAGTTCTCTGTCCCACCTGGACCCTCTCGCAGAGTTCTTCAACCCTAATAGTCCCTCCCTCTTTTATAGCAGCTATCCCATTCAACGACCTGTTAATCTCTCCACTTCCAGCTCTACTAATATTCAAAGCGACAGAACCACGTGGTCCGGGACTCCTAGGGGACTCTCATACTTGATGTCCTCAATGCTGAGCTGCCCAGGGTGAACACAAGTGTCCATCATGCTGGTTTCATCCACCCCTCTCACTCTGGTAGTGTCCTTAACATGTTGGTGTCATGAGGTTTTTCCAGCCACCACGTCCAACATCCTGGCTCTCCATGTTTCAGGACCCCAAATGTGCTCCAAGGTTATCCCAGTACATCCTCCCTGTGGTTGAAATCCCCCATAACCAGCAACTTTGCTCTGCTGGAGTGAGCTCTCTTGCACCTATGCAAGTGTGTCCACCATGCTCTGTTGCTCTCTTCATATTCCACCTCTTGCCTCCTGCAGTTCTGTTGGAGGATTTACATCACTGCAATGACTACTTTGTGTTCCCAGACTGAAAGTGTAACCTGCAATGTAGTCCTCTTTCTCCCCGCTCATCTATGCCTTCCATTTTCTCGAATTTCCATCTTTTTTTACGAGCAGAGCAACCCCACCTCCCCCCCTGCCGCCTTCTTATCTTTCCTCATGATAGGTATCCTGGTGGAAGATTGCATCTGCTATTGTCTCCGAAGGTTTTTGTTTCTGTAACTGCTATGATGTCTGGGGACTTCTGACTGATTCTTACTTCCAATCCTCATGTTTGTTCGGTCATCCATCTGCATTGAGACCAAACCTTCAACTTCTGTTACTAATATATAACTGTGGTGCGGGGGCGGAAAACAGAGGATCTGTGTGTGATGGTTGGTCTGGATTGTTCAGTTGGCCTGGGTGTCCGTGGCGGAGATCTTCTTCAGTGTTTCTGGGGTGTGCTTGTCCTCATTTGATCCTGGTTATTCCTGCTCTCCTTTTTTCATTTCCTCCATTTCTCCTTTCGTTTTTGAACCTTCTCTTTACATCGCTTCCTGTTCGTCCTGTGTTCTGTCTCGATCGAGGATACACACTCCGGACTCCTGCTTGCCATCTCAGCTGTGCTTTCTCCCTGCAGGATCATGTTCGGGTTGATTCTACCATTAAAATTACTTTGAGGGGCCGATTCCTTTTTCTTTGTAACCACCCAATCTCCGAAATTATGCCAACAGGGTCATGACCCCCTCGCCTATCCCTTCAAGATATCTTCAGTCTGCTTTTTTTCTCCCCCCTGTATTCTTTCATCATAATTTCCCCTTTAGCTTCGTCTACATAGACAAACACGGTCTCTCCTTTCCACCCCAACAGTGACTCCCTTGCATCCTCTGATGGTTTTAGTTCCTTTCCCGAGAGAGTACCTTCCTTCATATCCCTTCCTAGTTATGGCCCCAATGCTCTTGGTTTGTCATTCCTGCTCACCCTGTCCTGGCCCCCGACAGGTATCTGGTAAGGTCCTTGCACAATGTCCTTGTTCCTTCCAATGTCTTCCCAACCTCTCATTCTGTCCTAGTGGTGCTCCCTGTCTTTGTTTTGGGTCCATGAGGATTGACAGGACCTCTGTAAACAGTATTAGTTTCATCTTCCTTCAGACCCTGTTGCCTGTGTTTGAATGAGCCATTGTCGATGCTATCCTTTCTGTAAAATCTTTGTCTCTGAGCTGGTTTCAGATGTCTCAGCTACTCTTCTAATCTCACTATCTGGATTTCTGCTGCTGTGGCCAGTTGCATCCAACTTCTGCATTCTGCAGCTAAAACCTCTCTCATCTATCCGCTTTCCACTCAATCTATTCTCCGTTCCCCACAGTCTCCTCCCTTTTTTGTGCTCTACTTACCCCATTCTCCTACCCGTCCCAGATTCGACTTGAGAACGCCCCTTGATCCTCATCCTGTTTCTACAGATTCCCCTCTTGCTTACAGCAGACAAGGGGGATGGCGACGTTAGGAGGCGGAGGGGAAATAGATGCGGGTTTAGAGGAAGAGGGATGGACGTTGGTGGGGAGGGAAGGATGGTTAATTGGAGGGGTATAGATAGTTGGGGGAGGGGGTTAGATGGTTTGAGGGAAAGAGGATGGACGTGTTATCGGTGTAGGGGTTGGATGGTTATTGGAGGGTGGATGGTAGCTTTGGGGGGCTAGGACGGTTGGGGAGGAGTAAGGTGGTTCGGAGGGAAGGTGGCGTAATGGAGGTGGTTAGTGAAGGGGGAGAGGTGGTAGGAAGGGAAGGTGAGATAGGGGAAGGGGCGGGTACGTGTTGTGTCAGAAGTTTGTGTCAAGTTGGTTGGAGGTGTGTGCGTGTGTTCGTTGTGTGTGTGTGTGTGTGTGTCGTTGTGTGTGTGTGTGGGTGTGTGTGGGTGTGGTGTGGTTCTGGTAGTTGTGTGTGTGTGTGGTGTGGTGTGGTCGATGTCTGTGTGGTGTGATGTGGTTGTGCAGTGTTGTAGTGTGTGTGTGTGTGTGGTGTGTGTGTGTGTGGGGTGTGAATGTGTTGATGTGTGTGTGTGTGGTGAGTGTGTGGTGTGTGTGTGTGTGGTGTGTGGGTGTGTGTGGTGGCTGTTGTCTGTGTGTGGTGTTTGTGTGTGGTGCTGTGTGAGGGTGTGTCTGTCTGTGTATGAGTGTATATGTCGGTGTGTGTGTGTGGCGTGTGCGTGTGTCATTGCTGTGTGTGTGTGTGTTCTATGTGTTTATCTGTATGTGTGTTAGTCTAGTTGTGTGTGTATGTGTGCTGTATATGTGTGTGTCAGATGTCACCACACACTCACACATGTGTTGTGTGGTGTTTGTGGTGTGTGTGGGTGTGTGTGTGTTTATGTGCGTGTGTGTGTGTGTAAGTGAATAGAGAGGAGTGTCTACCCCTTAGTGTGTGTGTGCTTGTGTGTGAGGGAGGAGGGTTGGGGGGGTAGGTGGAGTCGCTGAGATGAAAGATCCTAGCGTTACGCACACAAATTTCTAGTCTCATTAGAATACTTCCCAATTATGTACTCCTCCCACTTAAGCCTTTCCAGTTAACGTCTTAAAGTGTTGACTGGTTTTATCATTTTCCTTGTTCCCATGAGAGAGGACTTCCATAGCTTTCTAAGTATTCTTACTGCTAATAACTACCAGCTGTAGTAACACAGCCTGTGTGTGGTGATGACATGTGTGGTCGTGCTGAGTGTTTTTGTGTGTGTCTGATTGTGTCTGATTGAAGTTGTGTGACTTGTGCTGTCGAGAGTGTCTTGTCGCTCGCAATGACCTGCCGCAACTTCTTGTGACCTGCACCCAACCCTCCTGGGACTGACTCCTAGCACCGTCTTACCAATGTTCCCTTAAAGAGCACGTCCCACTATATTCACTATGTCTAACAAGTTCGTATCTAATTCTGGGAATAGCTTCGCATAGAGGTGAGGACCATAATAAAACAGTATGCAAGGCCAGCTAGGCGGTTCAACATGCAAACCACAACATTCAGCGTGAATAAACGTGCGCCTCAATGGTGCAGTGACAGGCTTGCAGCTGCTGCGGGCGAGTAGTCGTACGTGGTCTTAAATCCCGTATTTTGGGAGGATCCTTCACCAGTGAATGTGATGTGTGTGTGTGTACTCACGTATTTAGGTTGCAGGCTCGAGTCAAACAGATCCTGCCCCCATGCATGTGAGTGTACTCCACCCTAGTTTAGACACACCTAGTTGAGGTTGTGCGGGGTCGAGTCGAGCTCCTGGCCCCGCTCTTCACTGGACGCTACAGGTCACTCTCCTGATCCGTGAGCTTTATCATACCTCAGCATAAACTATGTAATGGATCCTGCCTCCCATCTACATCGCTTCCCAAACTATTCCACTTACTGTACTACTCTGAGGCTGAAGAAATACTTCCTAACATCCCTGTGATCATCAGTGTCTTCACTCTCCAACTGATGTCCACCATTGTACTGTGTCCCAATCTCTGGAACATCTCCGTCTTGTCCACCTTAGTCAATTCCACTCAGTATTTTGTATGTCTTTATCATCTTCTCCCCACCCTAATCTCTCCTGTCCTCCAGTGTCGTCCGGTTGATCCACCATAACCCACTCCTCGTAGGACATACTCTTAGCTCTGGACTATTCATGTTGCAAACTTGCACATTCCTACTCTTCTTCACGCGCTTGGCTAAGGTTGGCTGTTCCAAACTGGTGCCGCAATACTCCAATATGGGCCTAACAAACACGGTGTACAGGACCAGAATGATACCCTTACTTAAGATGTTGCAGGCGAATGCTGTTTCTGAGGTTTGCGCTAGGCGCCCATATCGCTGCCGCATATTTGGTTGAAGTCGCCTTCCAGGGATGTGCCTGTTGTTATACTCACCCCAAGATCTTTTTCCTTGAGTGAGTTTTGGTATCTCAGACCCCCTAGACTGTACTCCTGTCTGGCGGCCTTCTTTGCCCTTCCCCAATCTCATGACATATTGCACTATGTGGGATTGAACCTCCATTGAGCCAATTGCTGGACCCAGGTCTGCAGCCTGTCCAGATCCCTTTGTAGTTCTGCCTGGTCATCGAAACGAGTGAATTCTTCTCATCAACTTCACGTCAATCTGCAAAATGAACACCTCAGAGTCAACTCCTTCCGTCATGTGATCACTAATACCCAAAACAAGCACTGGTCCCTAGTACACGACCCTGCGACCCCGCCAGGTCAGCAGGTGCCCACTCTGACACCCTCGCCACGCTACCATGACACGCTCTGCCCTTTCCTGCACAAGTAATCCCTGATCCATTGTAGTGCCTCCCTGTTTATCCCGTGCATTCGTCTCCCTCCATTATTTGTGCACCAATCTCTTGTGCAAGCACTCGCTGTCCAAACGAGCTCTTCTTGCAGTCAAGAAAATGCAATCACACCGCACGCCCTCTCTCTCTGTCTTACTGCAGTCGACCAATGTCATAGAACTCCAGTAGGTTTGTGACACAGGATTTCCGCGACCCCTGAAACCATGTAATTTTTTTTTTTTGGCTGCTGTTGATGAGAACATTCCTTTCTAGGTGTTCCACCACTCTTCTCCTGATAACCTTCTCCATGATTTTGCATACTTAAACATGTCAAGTGACATTGGGGGTGTGGTCTGTAGTTAAAGCTTCATGTCTGTCTCCTTTTTTAAAGATTGGGACTACATTTGCTGTCTTCATGCCTCAGCAATCTCCCTTTTTCGATAGATGTCTTGAAACGATGTTGTTAGGGGTACACATATCGCCTATGAGCCTCTCTCAAAACCCATGGTGAGATGTTAACTGGCCCCATTGCCTTTGAGGTATCTAGCTCACTCATAATCCTCTTCAACTTCTTCCTCGTTGGTGTGACACTGAGTCCACACTTGGTGGTGTCCCCACCTCTCCGTCTTTCCTGGAGTCCCTTCTGTCCTCCTCTGTGAACACTTCTTTTTTGAATCTCTTGTTGAGGTATTCTTCACATACTTCACGGTGCATTTCTTGGTTATTCGTCACCTCCTTCCATTCGTAGCCTGAATAGCCTGGTCCTTGACAGTTTTTTTCCCTGAGTGTGGCTGTACAACGTTTCGGGTCCAGATTTGCATTCGCGCTATGTCAATTTCATATTGTCTTTTGGCGCCTCCCTTCTGATCTGTGGCAATACTCGTTTCTGGCTCTACGACCTGTACTACTTATTCTCCTGGTCCTTTGCCTACTAAATTTCTTCCATTCCCTAGCACACTTGGGTTTTTTCCTCCCCTGCCCTTTGAGTAATACCATGGGCTCATCTTGCCTTTTTCATTAATTTCCTGTTACCCTTGGGTAAAAACCTCACCGCAGCCTCCTTGCATTTTGTTGCTACATATTCCATCACTCATTAGACTGGCTGCCCAGCAGTTCTCTGTCCCCACTGAACCCCGTTCAGGTAGTTCCTCAATTCCTGTGTAGTCCCTTCTTGTAGTTTGGCTTAATTCGTCCTGGCTTCCAGCATCCCCTCCACTTTGTAGCTCTACTGTGTTTCGAAGCTTAAAACCACATGGTCTCTTGCCCCAAGGGGTCTTTCATATGTTGATGTCCCTCCGTGATATCTGCACTACCTCAAGTGAATACTAAGTCCATCCCTGCATGTAGTTCATCCTCTCCTCTTCTCTTGTAGTGTCCCCTTACGTGTTGAGCACATGAATTTTCCCAGTACCACCTCCAACACGTACCCTCCCCGATGTATCTTGCCCCCAAGTGGTCCAAGTTCTCCGTCAATCGATCTCCTTGTGGTTAACGGTCACCCAATGATCAGGAGCTTTGCCCCTGCATGCATGAGCTCATTCGGGCCAGCTCTAGCCAGTGTGACAACCATCGCTCTATGCTCTACTCGTATTCTCATGCCTTGGCCTCCTGCCCTGTACTGTGGTGGGTTATACCATCAGCTGCAATTACCACTCAAGGACCTCCAGAGTGAAAGTGTTCCCACTATGTAATCACTTTCTTCTCCGCTATCTCCTCTCTCCCACCTCATCAGCGCCTTTCCAGCGATTTGAGTGATCAGCAACGCCACTCCTCCACCCCCCTTTTTCCCTCTGTCTTTCTCAGGATTTGGTAATTCACCGTAGGAAAGATGGAGCATCTGTTTAACATACCTGTAAGCTTGGTTTCTGTGAGAGCTATGATGGTCCACGTGATGTGCTTCTTTGACTCTTTCATGACCCACTGGGGTCCAGCACCAGCGCACCGCGCCACCCACCCCTTCACCAATGTTTGTGGGTTTAAATGCTTATGAATTGTGATTTACTCCAATCATGTAGTCCAACCTCCCCCCCCAATGGGCGGCATCAGACGGACTCTTTTTGTGCGCTAAGTGTGAGAGTGTGTGTGTGTAGTGTGTGAGTGTGTGAGTAGTGATGTGAGTGTAATCGACATAGAGCGTGTCCCCCAGTTGTATAACACACCAGACTGTCTTTGACCTCCCTCCATAAAACAACTAATTATCTCGCAGGTGTCCGCCGACAATAATTTACTTTTAAAATTATGAGTTAGGCTTCTTTGCAATAACTTGTGTCCATATTTTGGTGTTTCAATATTCTAGACGACTGAAATAAATCATTCAGCTGCATCTCTTGGTTACAAAATGTAAACATATCCCAGAATATTTCAAAGAGCAATATAAGCAATATTTATGTGTTTCTTAAATAAATGTATTAGTAGGTACAATCTTTTACCCTTTGTCTTAATAATAAAAAAAATAATTAAACGAAGTAATGATGATGATAATAATAAAAGAAAATAATAATAACAATAATAAAAAATAATAATAATAATAATAATAAGAATAATAATAAAAATAATAAATTAATAAACTGAATGAATGGTTCAAAGAACCGACATGCAGATAAATATAAAGACACATGTGCAACTCTTGGTATCTTTATTGAGGAAAACGTTTCGCCACACAGTGACTTTCTCAGTCCCTACAAAGGAGAATCTTGAAGAACGGGAGGAGAAAGAGGTAATCAGTCCCGCAACCTTGCAGTCGACCAGTGGTCATCCATCAATCTTGAATGATCTGATTCTATTCAAGATTGAGTGGACTGACCACATCGACTCAAGGTTGAGGGACTGATTACCTCATTCTCCTACCTTTCTTCAATATTCCCATTGTATGGACCTGGATGCAAGCCACGGTGTGGCGAAACGTTTCCTCAATAAAGATACCTAAGAGTTAGCATATTAGTCTAATTGACAATAATAATAAACTCGTTAAGAGAGGAAAGGTAGTTCAAATTCCACAAAATAAACATTGAAAAGTGATGTCCACCCTGTTGTTTAAAACATTTAATAACGAAGCTTAAAATTACATGTTTTATTTGTTGAGAAGAAGTTCGGTTTAACAGAACAATAATGAGTAGTAATACATTGTGAGAGTTTCACTGATTTTTTAGCTGAGATGGTCACAAAAGTTCTATGCGGAATTCTGAAGAAATGCGTTGCACGGTTGGTAACAATTTGAGAAGGTGGGTAAAAACTGTGAAATTAAAAGTAAACAAAAGTAAAGAAAGAGCAAGATGGTAAGAGTAACTAAATTTTTTGACTGGCACTGAGGATTATGAAGAGAAAAAATTTGTTCATATATTAGGGAGTTGAGCTAAAACAGGGTTGGCGAATGGTTGTATGAGAGGTGAAAGTGATTGACTTTAGAAGTGACGATGGTGCATATGGAACATCTGTTGGAGACAAAGAACTTTCTCTAAGAATGTAAAAACGAAAATATTTAGAGGATCGTAATGGAACCAACACTGTTACGGGAGGGGAGCATAAGTTTAATATGTTGCAGGGAGAAAGCTTCCCTCCCTGTGTGGATGAATATTAATATGAGGATTTGAGACGTCCACCAATTATTATTCAGTAGGATAGGAAGATTCTTGAGGTGATATTTGATAAACCTGAGAGGTATAAGAAAAATTTTTTCTCTGGAAGAAATTTCTGTCTATTTTCTCTGAAAAATTCCTGACTTTTTTTTCTCTGGAAAAATTTCCCGCTATTTCCTAAAAGAAATTCCTGTCTATTTTCCTGGAAGAAATCCTGTCTATTTTCTCTGGAAGAAATATCTGTCTATTTTCTCTGGAAGAAATTCCTGTCAATTTTCTCTGGAGGAAATTCCAGTCTATTTTCTCTGGAAGAAATTCCTGTCTATTTTCTCTGGAAGAAATTCCTGTCTATTTTCTCTGGAAGAAATTCCTGTCTATTTTCTTTGGAAGAAATTCCTGACTATTTTCTCAGAAGGATGCGACCCAGAATACTCGACTAACTCCCAGACACCTAAGATAAGATTTTGTACGGGATTTTTAAACCGGGTAGGTTAGTCACCGGGGATAAGAAAAATGGTGTACTATTATCTAGTTCTGTCTTATTTTCCCTGGATACCAGATAGCACCTACTATATGCCAGAATAGTACCTATTACGTCCCTAGAATAGTACCTGATAGTACCGGGATAGTACCTATTAATGTCCCAGGATAGCACCTATATGTACCAGGATGTACCAATTATGTACCTAGGATAGTATACCTATTATGTACCAGGAATAGTACCTATTATTACCAGGATAGTACCTATTATGTACCTAGAAGACCTATTATGTCAGGATAGACCATTATGTACCAGGATAGTACCTATTATGTTGACTGTGCATATACGCCATTATAATACCTATTATGCACCAGGATAGTACCTATTATGTACCAGATAGTATCTATTTACGATAGTACCAAGTATAGTAACCTATTATGTATTCCAGATATACCTATTATGTTCCAGGATAGTACCTATTTGTTCCAGGATAGTATCTACTAAGTTCAAGGATAGAACCTATTATGTTCCAGGATAATACCTATTATGTACCAAGATAGTACCTATTATGTACCAGGATAGTACATATTATGTTGACTGTTCATGATAGCTGCCATTATAGTACCTATTATGCCAGGATAGTAACTATTAGATACCAAGATAGACCTATTATGCTCAGATGACTTATGTACCAGATAGTACCTATTATGTTCCAGGATAGTACCTATTATGTTCCAGGATAGTACCTATTAATTTCCAGGATAGTACCTATTATGTTCCAGGATAGTACCTATTATGTACGAGGATAGTACCTATTATGTATCAGGATAGTACCTATTATGTTCCAGGATAGTATCTTTAGTTGAGGATAATGCTATAAGCTAAGTCAAAGATTAAATAATTGACTGAAGGGAACCTTATCTTGAGAGACAGTTTTAGCCTACACAGCCGTCCCTGCTGGCGATGTCTTGAGAAACTCTCCTATGCACTACCTCACGGGCTGGAAAATAATTTATTATGGGTGAGCAGAATTACCCCCAGGGGGTGTTATGTCAGCATATCTCAGAAACTGATTGCTGACTGAATACTCACGTGTGTCGGCTAAAAAGTACGCAACTCACCGGAGCATGGTAATCTGTTAAGCGTACAGAGTTCTTAACTGCGCAGTCAATAATCGAACCCGTACTCCCGGATATCTTTGTCTTGATTGAAGAATAGTGTTCTTTGAAGGATGTCGCACTACACTCTGCTAGGATCACAATGCTCGTTGTTACACTGTTCATCAAGATTTGTTCATTATTCATAATCTTATCACTAAAGAAGCTGATCACACTTCTCTGTAAGTGTTTAAATATGTTCTTCGAGATACTTTTATGCACAAAAGCGTGCAGATCAGTGTTCTTTGTTGGTTATCCCGGCGTCAATGTGTTCCCTAACAGGGTCAAAAGCAATCTAAAGATGCCACAGCACCTACTCTGCCGCCACTGCTCCTAGCACACAAAGAAAAAGCTGACCTAGCACATTTCCCCTCCTTGCCAAACTTCCACTATGAAGCAAACAGAATGCTTGATTCTTCCTGTCTAAGCATAGACAACAATGGACATTATCTTTAGCGTGGTATTAAAGTGGGTGCAGAATTTTCCTTAATTGTCCTGCTAAGGTAAGCGATTGATTGTATCATTTAAACTACACGCTTGCAACAGTGGTCTCTTGCAAAGAGCCGCGTGACCATGTAACTGTACACCTGTTAAACATCTGCTGGTAATTACTTGATGTACAGTAAACAATATGCTTTTCCTTCTGAGAGGGCTGGCCCTTCAGGGCTGAAAGGCTGAAGGGGGCTGTAACCCCCTCCTGGAGAAAATTTCTCCACACATATTATGTACCAAGATAATACCTGTTATGTGCCAGGATATACCTATTATGTTGACTGTTGCATCTTACCAGGTACCTATATGTGCCAGGATAGTAACCTATTATGTGCCAGGATAGTACCTATTATGTATCAGGACAGTACCTATTATGTGCAAGGATAGTACCTATTATGTACAAGGATACACCCTACTATGCACCAGGATAATACTCATTATGTACCAGAATAGTACCTAATATATACCAGGATAGTACATATTATGTGCCAGGATAGTACCTATTATATAGACTGTTGCATCTTAGTGCTTGGATAGTACCTATAAAGTTCAATGTTGCATCTTAGTGCTTGGATAGTACCTATAAAGTTCACTGTTGCATCTTAGGGCCAGGTTGGTACCTTTTAACTTCACTGTTGCATCTTAGGGCCAGGATAGTGCCTATTAAGATTACTCTTGCATCTTTGTGCTTGAATAGTACCTATTAAGTTCACTGTTGCATCTTAGGGCCAGGATAGTACCTATTATGTTCACTGTTGCATCTTAGTGCCAGGATAGTACCTATTAAGTTCACTTTTCCATCGTAGGGCCAGGATAGTGCCTATTAAGTTCACTTTTGCATCTTGGGGCCAGAATAGTATCTATTAAGTTCACTTTTGCATCTTAGGGCCAAGATAGTACCTATCAAGTTCACTGTTGCATCTTAGGGCCAGGATAGTACCTATTAAGTTGACTCTTGCATCTTAGGGCACAGATAGTACCTATTAAGTTCATTGTTGCATCTTAGGGCCAGGATAGTTTCTATTAAGTTCACTGTTGCATCTCAGGACCTGGATAGTATCTATTAATTTCACTGTTGCATCTTAATGCCAGGGTAGTACCTATTAAGTTGACTCTTGCATCTTAGGGCCAAGATAGTACCTATTAAGTTCACTGTTGCATCTTAGGGCCAGGATAGTACCTATTAAGTTCACTGTTGCATCTTAGGGCCAGGATAATATCTATTAAGTTCACTTTTGCATCTTAGGGCCAGGATAGTAACTATTAAGTTGATTATTGCATCTTAGAGCTTGGATAGTATCTATTAAGTTCACTGTTGCATCTTAGTGCCAGGATAGTTTCTATTAAGTTCACTTTTGCATCTTAGGGCCAGGATAGTAACTATTAAGTTAATTATTGCATCTTAGAGCTCGGATAGTATCTATTAAGTTCACTGTTGCATCTTAGGGCCAGGACAGTTTCTATTAAGTTCACTTTTGCATCTTATGGCCAGAATAATATCTATTAAGTTCACTTTTGGATCTTAAGGCCAGGATAGTACCTATTAAGTTCATTCGTGTGCAGGCAAGTTTATTCAATTAGTAAATTAGTATCGAAACTTGCAATGGTTCTAATATGTGATATAAGCAGAGATTATCATTTCTGATCAACTTTAAACTTATATAATTGATGTGTTTTAATAAACCACAGCTTGTCTCAAGCTGACTTGTCTAAATTTCGATTGGTCAGTTATATTAAGGTAATTGTTTACCTTGTACTAACTAGGGATGACTTTTCTAATCAACTGAATTGGATGTATTAATTTTTGGTGAGTATCAGTTTGCAGTTTTTTCCAATTTCATGAAACTGGATTTTTAAAAAGAATATCAAATTCAAATATTTTTTTCTTACAAAATAGTATAGAATTTCAAATATCAGGTAAATGAGCAAAGTATACTGAAAAAAAAGAAAATTAATTTCATTATGGCCCCTTTAAGGATTCTTTCCTATTTTTCTGAACAATCTCTAAAACATTTTCATTTCTTTTCTCAAAAGTTTACATTTAATTCTCAAAAAACATTTTATATGATCAGTTTCAAATTTTCTTGGGAAAGATTGGTGGGACAATTTACATGTGTGGGTCCCAGAGGACAATTTACATGTGTGGGTCCCAGTGGACAATTTACATGTGTGGGTACCTACATGAGGGACAATTTACATGTGTGGGTCCCAGAGGACAATTTACATGTGTGGGTCCCAGAGGACAATTTACATGTGTGGGTCCCAGAGGACAATTTTACATGTGTGGGTCCCAGAGGACAATTTACATGGGTCCCAGAACAATTTCTTGGGTCCCAGAGGACAATTTACATGTGTGGGTCCCAGTGGACAATTTTACATGTGTGGGCCCAGAGGACAATTTACATGTGTGGGTCCCAGTGGACAATTTACATGTGTGGTCCCAGAGGACAATTTACATGTGTGGGTCCCAGAGGACAATTTACATGTGTGGGTCCCAGAGGACAATTTACATGTGTGGGTCCCAGAGGACAATTTACATGTGTGGGTCCCAGAGGACAATTTACATGTGTGGGTCCCAGAGGACAATTTACATGTGTGGGTCCCAGGACAATTTACATGTGTGGGTCCCAGAGGACAATTTACATGTGTGGGTCCCAGAGGACAATTTACATGTGTGGGTCCCAGAGGACAATTTACATGTGTGGGTCCAGAGGACAATTTACATGTGTGGGTCCCAGAGGACAATTTTCATGTGTGGGTCCCAGAGGACAATTTACATGTGTGGGTCCAAGAGGAAAATTTACATGTGTGGGTCCCAGAGGACAATTTCATGTGTGGGTCCCAGAGGACAATTTACATGTGTGGGTCCCAGAGGACAATTTACATGTGTGGGTCCCAGAGGACAATTTACATGTGTGGGTCCCAGAGGACAATTTACATGTGTGGGTCCCAGAGGACAATTTACATGGTGGGTCCCAGAGGACAATTTACATGTGTGGGTCCCAAGAGGAAATTTACATGTGTGGGTCCCAGATGGACAATTTCATGTGTGGGTCCCAGAGGACAATTTACATGTGTGGGTCCCATTGGACAATTTTCATGTGTGGGTCCAGAGGACAATTTTCATGTGTGGGTCCCAGAGGACAATTTACATGTGTGGGTCCCAGAGGACAATTTTCATGTGTGGGTCCCAGAGGACAATTTTCATGTGTGGGTTCACAGGACAATTTACCTGTGTGGGTCCAGTGGACAATTTACATGTGTGGGGTCCCAGAGAGACAATTTACATGTGTGGTCCCAGAGGACATTTACATGTGCAGGTCCCATGGACACTTTACATGTGTATGTCCCAGTGGACACTTTACATGTGTGGGTCCAGAGGACAATTTACATGTGAAGGTCCCAGAGGACAATTTACATGTGTGGGTCCCAGAGGACAATTTACATGTGTGGGTCCCAGAGGACATTTTTCATATCTAGGTCCAAGAGGACAATTTTCAAGTGTGGGTCCAAGAGGACAATTTACATATGTGGGTCCCAGAGGACAATTTACATGTGTGGGTCCCAGAGGACAATTTTCATGTGTGGGTCCAAGAGGACAATTTACATGTGTGGGTCCCAGAGGACAATTTACATGTGTGGGTCTCGGTGGACATTTTTCATGTGTGGGTCGCAGAGTCAATTTTCATATGTTGGTCCCAGAGGACAATTTACATGTGTGGGTCCCAGAGAACAATTTCCATGTGTGGGTCCCAGAGGACAATTTACATGTGTGGGTCCCAGTGGACAATTTTCATATGTGGTCCTAGAAGACAATTTACAAGTGTGGGTCCCAGAGGACAATTTACATGTGTGGGTCCCAGAAGACAATTTACATGTGTGGGACACAGTGGACAATTTACAAATTTGGGTCCCAGTGGACAATTTTCATGTGTGGGTCCCATAGTACAATTCATATGTGTGGGACCCAGTGGACAATTTACTTGTGTGGGTCCCAGAGGACAATTTACATGTGTGGTCCAGTGAGACAGTTTTCATGTGTGGGACCCAGTGGACAATTTTCATGTGTGGGCTCCTGAGGACAATTTACATGTGTGGGTCCCAGTGGACAATTTACATGTGTGGGTCCCATTGGACAATTTCCATGTGTGTCTCCAGTGGATAATTTACACGTGTGGACTCCAGTGGACAATTTTCATGTGTGGGGTCCCAGTGGACAATTTACATGTGTGGGTCCCAGTGGACAATTTATATGTGTGGGCTCCAGTGGACAATTTACATGTGTTGGTTCCAGTGGACAATTTACTAGCATGGGTCCCAGTGGACAATTTTCATGTGTGGGTTTCAGTGAACAATTTATATATGTCTCAAGTGGACAATTTTAATGTGTAGGTCCCAGTGGACAATTTACGTTTGTGGGACCCAGAGGACAATTTACATGTGTGGGTCCAAGTGGACAATTTACGTGTGTGGACTTCAGTGGACAATTTTCATGAGTGGGGTCCCAGTGGACAATTTACATGTGTGGGTCCCAGTGGACAATTTATACGTGTGGGTCCCTGTGGATAATTTACATGCATGGGTCCAATTGGATAATTTACATGTGAAGGTCCACAGTGGACAGTTTACATGTGTGGGTCCCTGTCGACAATTTAAATTTGTGGGTCCCAGTGGACAATTTACATGTGTCGTCCTAGTGGACAATTTACATGTTTGGGCTCAAGTTGACAATTTACATTGTGTGGGTTTCAGTGGACAATTTACATATGTGGGTTTCATTGGGCAATTTACATGTGTGTGTCCCAGTGGATGATTTACATGTGTGGGTCCAAAGTGGACAGTTACATGTGTGGGTCCCAGTGCAAAATTTACTTGTGTGGGTCCCAGTGGGCAATTTACATATGTGGTTCCCAGTGGACAATTTACGTGTGTGTGTCCCAGTCGACAATTTGCATGTGTGTGTGCTCCAGTGGACAATTTACATGTGTAGATCCCAGTGGACAATTTTCATGTGTGGGTCCCAGTGAACATTTTACATGTGGGGGTCCCAGTGGATAATTTACTTGTGTGGGTCCACAGTGACAGTTTACATATATGGGTCCCAGTGGACAATTTACATGTGTGGATCCCATTGGACAATTTACATGTGTGGTTCCTAGTGTACAATTTACATGTGTGAATCGAAATGGACAATTTACATGTGTGGACTTGGGAGGACAATATAGATATATTGGTCCCAGTGGACAATTTACATGGCTCCCCCCCCCCCCCCCCCCCCCTTTTGATCCCAGAGGACAATTTTCATATGTGTGTCCCAGTGAACAATTTACATGTGTGGGTCCCAGTGGATTATTTACATGTGTGGGTCAACAGTGGACAGTTTGCATGCGTGGGTCCCAGTGGACAATTTACATGTGTCGGTCCCAGTAGACAATTTACATGTGAGGGTCCCAGTGGACAATTTACATGTGTGGGCTTCAGTAGACAATTTACATGCTTGGGTCCCAGTGGACAATTTACACGTGTGGGTCCCAGTGGACAATTTACAAGAGTCTATCCCAGTGGATAAATTACATGGGTGGGTCCCAGTGGATAATTTACATGTGTGGGTCCACAGTGGACAGTTTACATATGTGGGTCCCAGTGGACAATTTACATGTGCGATTCCCAAGGGACAATTTACATGCGCGGTCCCAGTGGACAATTTACATGTGTGTTTCCCAGTATACAATTTACATGTGTGGGTCCCAGTGAATAATTTGCATGTGTGGGTCTACAGTAGACAGTTTACGTGTGTTGGTCCCAGTGGGCAATTTACATGTGTGGGTCACATTGGACAATTTACATGTTTGGGTCCCAGTGGACAATTTATTTACATGTGTGGATCCAAGTGGACAGTTTACATATGTTGGTTCCAATGGACAATTTACATGCGTGGTGCCCATTGGACAATTTAAGTGTGTGGGTCCGAGTGGACAATTTACATGTGTGATTCCCAGTGGGCAATTTATATGTGTGGATCCCTATGGACAATTTACATGTGTGGGTTCCATTGAACAATTTATATGTGTGGGTCCCAGTCGACAATTTACATGTGTGGGTCCTAGTGGACAGTTTACATGTGTGGGCTCCAGTGGACAATTTACATGTGTGGGTGCCATTGGGAAATTTACATGTGTGGGTCCCAGTGGACAATTTTTACTTGTGGGGTCCCAAGTGGATAATTTGCATGTATGGATGCACAGTGGACGGTTTACATGTGTGGGTCCCAGTGGACAATTTACATATGTGGTTCCCAGTGGACAATTTACATGTGTGGGTGCACAGTGGAAAATTTTCATTGTGGTTCCAGTGGGACAGTTTAAATGTGTGGGTTCACAGTGCGAACAGTTTACATGTGTGGGTCCCAGTAGACAATTCACTTGTGTGTGTCCCGTTGGATAATTTACATATGTGGTTCCCAGTGGACAATTTAAATGTGTGGGTCCACATTGGGCAATTTACATGTGTGGGTCCCAGTAGACAGTTTACATGTGTGGATTCACAGTGGGACAGTTTACATGTTCGGGTCCACAGTGGACAGTTTACATGTGTGGGTCCCAGTGGACAGTTTACATGTGTGGATTCACAGTGGACAGTTTACATGTGTGGATCCACAGTGGACAGTTCACATGTGCAGGTCCACAGTGGACAATATACATGTGTGGTTCCCAGTGGACAAATTACATGTGTGGGTCCACAGTGGACAATTTACATGTGTGGGTCCCAGTGGACAGTTTACATGTGTGGGTTCACAGTGGACAGTTTACATGTGTTGATCCACAGTGGACAGTTTACATGTGTGGGTCCACAGTGGACAGCTTACATGTGTGGATCCACAGTGGACAGTTTAAGTATGTGGGTCCACAGTGGACAGTTCACATGTGCGGGTCCACAGTGGACAGTTTACATGTTCGGGTCCACAGTGAACAGTTTACATGTGTGGGTCCACAATTGACAGTTTACATGTTTGGGTCCACAGTAGACAGTTTACATGTGTGGGTCCACAGTGGACAGTTTACATGTGTGGGTCCACAGTGGACAGTTTACATGTGTGGATCCACAGTGGACAGTTTAAGTGTGTGGGTCCACAGTGGACAGTTCACATGTGCGGGTCCACAGTGGACAGTTTACATGTTCGGGTCCACAGTGAACAGTTTACATGTGTGGGTCCACAGTTGACAGTTTACATGTTTGGGTCCACAGTGGGACAGTTCATGTGTGGGTCCACAGTGGACAGTTTACATGTTCGGGGTCCACAGTGGAAGTTTACATGTGTGGGTCCACAGTGGTACAGTTTACATGTTAGGGTCACCAAGTGGACAGTTTTTAAATGTGTGGGTCCACAGGGACAGTTTACATGTGTGGGGCCACAGTGGACAAGTTTACATGTGTCGGGTTCACAGTGGACAGTTTACATGTTGGGTCCACAGTAGGCAGTTAATGTGTGGTCCACAGTGGACCAGTTTACATGTGTGGGTCCACAGTGGGACAGTTTACATTGTGGTTCCACAGTGGACAGTTTAAATGTGTGGGTCCAAAGTGGAAAGTTTACATGGGGGCGTGGGTACACTGTGGACACTTTACATGTTCGGGTCCACAGTGGACAGTTTACATGTGTGGGGTCACAGTGGACGTTTACATGTGTGGGTTCACATTGACAGTTACATGTTCGCGGTTCACAGTGGACAGTTTACATGGTGGGTCCACAGTGGACAGTTTACATGTGTGGGACCACAGTGGACAGTTTACATGTTCGGGTCCACAGTGTCGACAGTTACATGTGTGGGTCCACCAGAGGCAGTTTACATGTGTGGTGTCCACAGTGGACAGTTTACATGTTCGGGTCCTCAGTGGACAGTTTACATGTGTGGGTCCCCCCACAATGAACAGTTTACATGTGTGGGTCCACAGTGGACAGTTTACATGTGTGGGTCCACAGTGGACAGTTTACATGTGTGGCTCAACAGTGGACAGTTTAAGTGTGTGGTTCACAGTGCGACAGTTTACAAGTGTGCGGTCCACAGTGGACAGTTTACTGTGCGGAGTCCACAGTGGACGTTTAACTGTGTGGGTCCACAAGTGGACAGTTTACATGTGAGCGGTCCACAGTGGGCAGTTTAACATGTGTGGGTCCCACAGTGGACACTTTACATGTTCGGGGTCCACTGTGGGACAGTTACATGTGTGGGTCCACAGTGGACAGTTTACATGAGTGGGTCCACAGTGGAAGTTTATTTGTGTGGGTTCACAGTGGACAGTTTACTGTGTGGGTCCACAATGGACAGTTTAACATGTGTGGGTTCACACAGATGGACTGTTTACATGTCGTGGGTTCACAGTGGACAGTTTACATGTGTGGGTCCTACTGTGGACAGTTTACATGTGCGGGTCCACAGTGGACAGTTTACATGTGCGGGCCACACGTGGACAAGTTTTACATGTGTGGGTCCACAGTGGACAGTTTTACATGTGCGGTCCAAGTGGGATCAGTTTACATGTGCAGGTCCACAATAGGACAGTTTACATGTTGCGGCTTCACAGTGGACAGTTTTACAATAGGCGTGGGTCCACAGTAGACAGTTTACATGTGTGGGTACACAGTGGACAGTTTACATGGTGCGGGTCCACAGTGGACAGTTTACATGTGCGAGTCACAGTGGACAGTTTTCATGTGCGTCCACAGTGGAAGTTTACATGTGTGGGTCCACTGTGGACAGTTTAACATGTGCGGGTCCACAGTGGACCAGTTTACATGTGCGGGTACACAGTGGGACAGGTTACATGTGTGGAGTCCACAGTGGACAGTTTAATGTGCGGGTCCACAGTGGGACAGTTTAACATGTGCAGGTCCACAATAGAGTAGTTTACTCAGAGCTGCGGCGTCCACAGTGGACCAGTTTACATGTGTGGTCACAGTAGGACAGTTTACATGTGCGGGTCCACAGTGGACAGTTTACATGTGCGGGTCCACAGTGGACAGTTTACATGTGCGAGTCCACAGTGGACAGTTTACATGTGCGGGTCCACAGTGGACAGTTTCATGTGTGGGTTCCATTTGGACAGTTTACATGGTGCGGGTACACAGTGGACAGTTTGATGTGCGGGTACACAGTAGACAGTTTACATGTGCGGGTCCCCCCCACAGTGGACACGTTTACATGTTGCGGGTCACAGTAGACAGTTTACATGTGCGGGATACACAGTAGACAGTTTACATGTGCGGGTACACATGTGGGACCCAGTTTACATGTGCGGTCCACAGTGGGACAGTTTAAATGTGCGAGTCCACACGTGGACAGTTTCATGTAGCGGGTCCACAGTGGACAGTTTACATGTGCGGGTACACAGTAGACAGTTTACATGTGCGGGTACACAGTAGACAGTTTACATGTGCGGGTCCACAGTGGACAGTTTACATGTGCGAGTCCACAGTGACAGTTTACATGTGGGGTACACAGTAGACAGTTACATGTGCGGGAACACAGTAGACAGTTTCTACATGTGCGGGTACACAGTAGACAGTTTACATGTGGGGTCCCAGTGGGACAAGTTTACATGTGAGGTACCAACAGTAGACAGTTTACATGGGGGTACACAGTGACAGTTTACATGTGGGGGTGCACTGTCGGACAGTTTATTGTGCGGGTCCACAGTGGACCAGTTTTCATGTGTGGGGACCACAGTGCGTCAGTTTGCATGTGCGGGACACAGTGGACAGTTTACATGTTGCGGGTCCACAGACACCCCTTCACATGTAAACACGGGTTATTCACAAATTTTTTGTTTCCTTGTGATAAGTTGATACAGGTTTGTCAGATCGCTTCTAAATTTCAACACTTGTGTGTCTTATTATACCTGAAACCGGGAATATTTAAAAGAGCTTTATCCTCGAGTCTTGTGCCCGGTGGTTGAGGCTCTTGCTTCCACCGTGCGAGGGTCTGGGTTCGACTTCCAGTGTGGGTAGAAACATTGGGCGTGTTTCTGTACACCTGTTGTCTCTGTTTATCCATCAATAAAATGGGAATCTAGGTGTTAGTTGAGTAGTGTGGGTGTCATCCTGGGTGTTAGTTGAATGGTGTGGGTCGCATCATGGGTGTTAGGTGAGTGGTGTGGGTCACATCCTGGGTGTTAGTTGAATGTTGTGAACGTCGGCATCCTGGGTGTTGTTGAGTGGTGTGGGTCACATCCTGGGTGTTAGTTGAGTGGTGTGGGTCACATCCTGGGTGTTAGTTGAATGTTGTGAGTCGCATCCTGGGTGTTAGTTGAGTGGTGTGGGTCACATCCTGGGTGTTAGTTGAGTGGTGTGGGTCACATCCTGGGTGTTAGTTGAGTGGTGTGGGGTCACATCCTGGTGTTAGTTGAGTGGTTGTGGGTCACATCATGGACAACTGACCTTTTTTGCCGGAAATGCTCTGCATAACAAGCGGATTTCTATATAGTAGTATGTCATTGATGTCAGCTGTGTTGTGTATACCTTGTACATGTATGGTAGTAAATAAGATTATTTATTATATTTTATAATATTGATGTTGCTGCTATTATTATTATTATTATTATTATTATTATTATTATTATTATTATTATATTATTATTATTATTATTGTTATTATTTTTATTATTATTATTTTACTTATTATTATTATTATTATTGTTATTATTATTATTATTATTATTATTTTATTATTATTATTATTATTATTATTATTATTGTTATTTTTACTAGTATTATTTTCTTCATTATTATTATTATACTATTATTATTAATATTATTATTATTATTATTATTTATTATTATTATTATATATATTAATAATAATAATATTATTAATTTTTATTATTATTATTATTACTATTATTATTAATCTCAAAAATGGCTAAAGTATTATTTTACCTTATTGCAGATTGTACCTTGATGTTAGTGAGTGTTCTTGATCCAATGAACGGGATTTATCCTCTCTGTTGTTGGGATAAATTTAAATGATTCTTACTCAGGCGCTGTATGTCCCTCTGATTAAAAAATAAAAATTGTGATTGCAGAAATCTTCTAATGGCTGATAACTTTCAGTGAAATGAAATGTGGTTCAATGGTTTAGGGTTAGGTTGGTTAGGTTAGTTAGGTTTAGTTAGGTTAGCTTTGTTTAGGTAAGGATTAGCTTAGGTTATGTTAGGTTAGCGTAGAAATGTAAGGGTTAGGCTAGAATAGGTTAGTTCAGGTTGGGTAAGGTTAGGTTAGTTAGGTTAGGTTAGATTAGGTTAGGTTAGGTTAGGTTAGGTAGGGGTAGCGTTAGATTATGTTAGTTCAGGTTGGGTTAGGTTAAGGTTAGGTTTGGATAAGTTAGGTTAGGACTAGGTTGGTTAGGTTATGTAATGTATTGCTAGGTTAGATTAGCGTTAGTTCAGGTTAGGTTAGGTTAGGTTAAATTAGGTTAGGTTTGGTTAGCGTTAGGTTAGGTTAAGTCTAGGTTAGGTTGGGTTGGGTTAGGTTAGGTTAACTTTAGGTTAGGTTAGTAAGGTTAAGGTTAAGTTAGGTTAATTTAGGTTAGGTTAGGTTGGAGTTAAAGTTAGGTTAGTTAAGTTGGTTGGGTTAGGTTAGGTTAGGTTAAGTTAGGTTAATTTAGGTTAGGTTAGGTTGAAGTAAACACATTGTTTGGGAGATTCACCACAAAAAACTGGAAAATGCCTCGTCTGTTTAACTTTTTATTATAAGTCGTGATGTGTTTTTCTTAAAAGGAAACAACATCTTAAAATGTAAGGAAATCAGTTTTATGAATCAAATGTTGACAGTGTGAATATATTTGGTTCTCTCGGGGAAATCAACGTAATGTTCTCTTATTGGACTTAGACCTGATGAACTTAAGTTCAATGTTCTTAAAACTTACTTAAAAACTTATCCTTTCTTATTCTCTAAAAGCTGGTTAAACTTATTAGGGAAATTTTGGACTGAATTTGGCTCCTGTTGGTTCCATTCTTTTTTTTGGAATAATAAGAAAACATTAAATGCTAGCTTTTCGTGCAATAATTTCCGAAAGTGATGTGTGATTTTATTCAACCTTCCAGTGTTGAGTAGTTGATGGTGTAACATGTGAGCCAACAACCCTTCAATGTTGAGTAGTTGATGCGTGCAACATCTGAGTAACAACCTTCAATGTTGAGTAGTTGATGGTGAAATCTTAGTAACAACCTTCAATTTCAGTAGTTGATGGTGCAACATCTTAGTAACACCCTTCAATGTTCTGTAGTTGATGGTGAAACATCTTAGTAACAACCTTCAATGTTCAGTAGTTGATGTGCATACATCTTTGTAACAACCCTTCAATGTTCAGTAGTTGATGGTGAAACATCTTAGTAACAACCTTCAATGTTCAGTAGTTGATGTGCAACATCTTAGTAAACAACCCTTCATTGTGAGTAGTTGTGGGTGTCCACATCTTAGTAACACCTTCAACTGTTCAGTAGTGATGGTGCAACATCTTAGTAACGAAACCCTTCAATGTTCAGTAGTTGATGGTGCAACATCTTAGTAACAACCCTCAATGTTCAGTAGTTGATGGTGAAATCTTAGTAACAACCCCCCCCCATTCAATGTTGAGTAGTTGATGGTGCAACATCTTATAAACATCCTTCAATGTTGAGTAGTGATGGTGCAACATCTGAGTAACAACCCTTCAATGTTGAGTAGTTGATGGTGCAGCATCTTAGTACAACCCTTCATGTTGAGTAGTTGATGGTGTAAAATCTTAGTAACAACCCTTCAATGTTGAGTTAGTTGATGGCTGCAAACATCTTAATAACAACCCTTCAATGGTGTTGAGTAGTTGATGGTGCAACATCTTAGTAACAACCATTCAATGTTCAGCACTTGATGATGCCTTGTGTATTTTCGAAAGATTTGAATTAGAATTAGATTTAGAGCTTCTGTGAGTCTAATTTACCTTGTATACTTAAAGATATATGGATTTAAGTTCCTTTTGATGTCTAGTGAATGCCTCTTATGTTTTTCTTCAAAGGTTCCAACTGTAATATTTAACTACATTATAAACTTACGCCGCTCTGTGTTATATTACAATCATGTGTATTGTAGTCCAGGGATTCTGTGGACTGGGTTCCCACTTTCACATCAAAATACCGAACCAAATTACCTATTGTTAATTTAGTTTTCAATATACATTATACAATTTTTTCAGTGCGTCATGATGGAATACACAACCTGTTACTAGCAAATTAAATTATTTTATGCGCTTTTAACCTTGGATAACCCATTTAAGCCTAGTTGTATGAGTTTGAAAATTGAACCTCAAAACTCAACCAAACTAGGCCTAACTGGGCACCTGAGAAAACTTACCTAACTTTATTATAACAAGAACATTTATTTTAGCCTAACCCAACTAAATATATTTTAGTTAGTTTATACAATAATTTAATACTAAAAAAACACAGTGAAATATATTTTTTTCGTTAGGTACAGAACGATTTTGGCGAAATTATTTGCATATACAATTTTCATTTGTCTATATGCAAGATGAGCGTTGCTATTTAAAAGCCAAGATCGCAGTTCTGCCTTTCGGCACGAAAATAGATAAATATAATATAAGATATGTATATATATATATATATATATATATATATAATCATATATATATATATATATATAGATATTATTATATATATATATATATATATATATATATATATATATATATATATATTTGAGGATTTGTTCGGCAAAATTCCTAAACTTTCAATGTTAAAAACAACATAGACTTGGTTGATAAATTAGGCTCCTTGACGTGGACTTAAATGATTTTAACATGGTTAGTTTTGATGTTACTTCCTTGTTTACGAATGTCTGTTGATGATTTATTAAGTTTCTTATCTGGAAGAATTCGTTACCATGATGTACCATTGCACAGTTGCTACTATCATAAAACTTATTAAATTTTGCAATTGTGATGGAAAATTTGTATTTAATGATAAAGTTTTACACTCAGAAGTAAAAATTTGGTATGCAATGGGAAATCTTGCACTTTCACACTGTTCTTAGTAACCTATACATGGAAAGAAAAATTTTTGAAACAAGGTTGCTTAACACATCCTCAATAATGAGTAAATGGTTCAGATATGTTGATGATATTTGTGTCTTATGCCAAAAAACTAAGCGTGTCAGCGTGCCTCGTTGTGCCTCCCGATTTTTCTTGTGTTTGCACGGTAGCTCTTATCGTGCTAGAACTTTAATAAAAACTTGTGTCTTCCATATCCTATACGATACCATCCCTCTGCGCCTGGAACAATCTTGGGCTGGAAAAATTATATATTGATAGGTAAAAAAGGAGAATTAGTGGTGCACTTCCTAGCAGAGTTTACTGCCAGAGGGGATCATAGGCCGGTCCCGGTGGGTAGGTAAAATAATAATATTGAACTTGTGTCAGAGGAAAGAAAGCTCTCCCTGAAAGCATTGAGTATACATTAGTGGGGGGGTTTTAGTGTTTACTACAGTGGGCTCCATAGGTATATTGATGATAAAGGCTAAAGTGTCATTTGAAAACAGGTGATTATTGTAAATGAAGTGTTATGCCTATAGAGGCAGGTGCCAGAAGTCGCAGAAACTACCAAGGTCAGCTGTTTTTAATATCTTCCTGGCCTGCTCGTGTACTGCATATAATCTAGTGTACAGTGATAGCAGAATACAGTGTGTAGTAGCAACTAACAGTTGTTATAAGGTATTAGTGAAGATGGAGTGACTTATTAGTTTCTTTTTCTTGAAATACCAGACGTTACTGTGAGTTTCATATACACCCTGTAATTCCAGCGGTCGCAATATACTCACGAGAAGCAATTATTACTACAGAAAAAGGGTTTTGGTCTGCCCTTCTCCAAAATTTGCACCAGTAACTATAGTGATAATATAGATTTATTAGTGGTGGAGAGGAACAAAAAAAAAATAGAGAAGCTGATAACAGCGATGATTAACAAAGGTGGAGGCTCGACCGTTCGTCATTGTAGGAGTGCCCCCCCACCAAAAACCCAAAACCCCCAAAACAGTCACCGGCTCTTCAACTCGCAAGTTATACTCTTTGTATCATCAAATCACATATTACTCGGGTAGATAATTTCCAGTAGATCCTTCTGTGTTAGCTCCAAATCACCGACCAGATGGTTTAATAAGTGACCCACTGATCAGATCAGATCAGACTGGTCCGAACCTTGACTGAGTCGTACCTTGACTGGTCCCGAACCCTGGACT
Organism: Cherax quadricarinatus; assembly: GCF_026875155.1. Classification (NCBI taxonomy): domain Eukaryota; kingdom Metazoa; phylum Arthropoda; class Malacostraca; order Decapoda; family Parastacidae; genus Cherax; species Cherax quadricarinatus. Next base: position 7,767,385 of record NC_069489.1, on the reverse strand, counting down.
GGTGCTTTCAAACGGTTTCGTTGTGCACCACCTAGCAGGTTATTAATAGAATATTCAGAGGTTGCTAGTAGAATTGCAGTAAAATAAACCATTTCAACCATTATGAAGCTGTGTGTAGTTGTTGGTCAGTCAAACAAAAGGTGCTTCACCCAAGACCCTAGCATTTCTGTGGAAATTTGAGTGTCACGCCCCTTGTGGGCAGATATCCAAGAACTAGCTACAAGCAGTATTAAAACAGGGTAGTGTTTTTGGTATGCCCAATGAGCTAAATCTGGATTTCATTTTCCTCGACTAAAATCCAAGGGTATTAAAAGAGGTCAACATCAAAGCTGTCTTTCATAGAAAACTGGAAGCTTTCTACAACAGATGGGACATAAAAAGTCCGGGCTGAATGGTACTGCCCTTGATCACGGGCCATGTAGTCAGAAACTGTAGGCTGGAGATGATGTCTGGTAGTCAGTAAATGGGGGGCTGATAGTGCTGTCCTGGGAGACTGTTAATGTGTGGGGAAGCTGGAGGTGCTGTCCTGGAGGACAGTAATGGTGAGCTGGGAGGGTGCTGTCCTGGGAGACAGTAATGGTGAAGCTGGAGTGCTGTCCTGGGAGACGTAATGGGAAGCTGGGATGTCTGTCCTGGGAGCAGTAATGGTGAAAGCTTTGGGGATTTTGTACAGGTCGTCGGAATTTTAGGCAGGAAGGAAACTTTGAATGAACCGCATAGGGGGACAGGAGCCATAGTAGGGAAACAAGTGTAGTCAAAGATAACGATAAAACCATATTGCAAAACTAGAAATACCGCAGGAATTTAGCAAACAAGAGGACTCCAATAGCATAGTGAGGATATTATTACAAAAACAAATGGTGGGAGCTCCATTGTTGGTGCTGGATGGATAGGAAGTAAGACACGGGAAACATGCACCAACAGGGTATACAGTCACAGAAACCCAAGCGCCAAACGGAAACCAAGCCTGTGCACATACTATGCACTCGGTATCTGCTGGCATGGGAAATCTGGAAAAACAGTATGGGACGTGCAACTATGCACCACCTAGGAAATTGCCATTGCCATATGAAACAGGAAAATGCAAACTCCCTGACTGTAAGCTTTTTCACCCTAAACTGTGGTACCTCTTCAGTACAGGAAGACTGTGCTATACTTAATTGCCAGGACATACCATCTAAGGGGACAAAAAGGATACCAAAACATCCAGGCCATGGGAAATCCTGGGTTAGCCACAGCCACCTCAAGAGGGAGATGTTTTTAGTGAGGAAGGAAAAAAACTGGCAGGACAATGGACAGAAATCGTACACCAAATCCAGTCATTCCTGGAGTGGAACCACAGTCGATGGCTCCACTCCAAACCAACACGATACAGATACTAATGACCGGAAAAAAAAATCCTCCCCAGTACCAAACAATACCATCCCGCCCCAACTCCGATAACATTTCTTCTTTGCAAATTACAGGGTCTAAAGCCTGCAAAAACAACAAACATTCCTTCATCCGTGGACTGCTTGCAAGGCAAAGGCAATGTTCGCGGCTTTCACTGAGACCCACCTAAAGGATCACTGGGACAACGAAAATATGGATCCCAGGTTAACAACCTATACAGATGTGACAGAGTGAAACAGGCAAAAGGGGGGGTTGGCCTGCTACTTTTGCAGAGTCACTTGCGTTTGACATAGAACTGCTAAAGGCCTCAAATGATGTGTGGAAGTTTTAGCAGTAAGGTCGAGAACCAAAACCTAGTCAATGTGATGTCTACAAGCATCCGGATGCAACATCCAGCAATTCCAGGAACAGCTGTCTAAAAAATTGACAGAACTGTCTGGAAAACCTTCAGCTCTGCAACCAACATCTTGCTCTGGGGGATTTCAATTAAGGCACCTAAAATGGAGGAATATAGCAAATAATATTGTTGCAGTAATATCACCAGGAGCAGCTTGATGAAAAACTCACACTCGTGAGCTTTTAAATCTCTTGCACAAAATTCCAATTTTAAACCAGCAAATATAGAGCTACTAGACTGGAGGAATACACTAGGACCTCATCTTCACAAAAATGATGATATGATATGAAATATCACCAACATCCCCCAACATATACTCAGATCACAACCATTATTGAGATGTTCTGTATGTATGCGCGGAGCCCCAGTCCGACATATGAGATTAGTCACGAGGGAGCAATTCACCAAAATTCAACTTCAATAACTAAAAAATAAAGTGGGACCAAGTAAACCAAGTCCTAACGATATAAGCTGGGAAGATAATTACTAAGCAACACTGAACCCAACTTCATTGCCTAGAAACAGATTAACTCGTAGCACTCATGTATGCACAAGGCTTATTCTCTAAGAAAAAGGAGGAGTAATTGTAAAACAGAAAAGAGACAGGCGCTCCCTTTACAGGCGACGGAAAAGAATATCAGAGTGGCCCCTAAAAGAGGTCAATATATCTGAAATGGCGTAGGGAGACACTGGTCAGAGAAATAGCAAAGCATCGAACTTAGCTAAAGAATCCTTTAGGCGTCAGGAATCGCGTGGAGAACTAAAAGCACCATAAATCGAAATCGAAAGAAACCCAAAGTATTTCTTCTCCTATGCAATCAAAATCGAGAACAACGCCGTCCAGTATTGGGCCCCTACTTAAAACAAGATGGGTCTACACTGATGAAAACAAGAAATGAGTGAGCTACTCAAGTCCCAATATGACTCAGAAAAACCGTTTTTTAGCAAGCCGCTAACCAGACTGAGAGTCGAAGTCAAATGAATTTTTATATGAGGAGCCACAAATTTGAATTAACACAAGCTACCGATGCTTATCTGAGCCAAATGACTTCGAACAGGCGAATAATGACATGCCCATGCACTCTGCCCCAGGCCAGAGACTCAAGGATCTCTGTGTTCATCAAGACTGCAAGAAGCCCCTATCCGAGCCTGTTCCATTACTATGGAGAGGTGCATGACACGGGGGTCGTCCACAGTTTACTAAAACAACAGACATAGCCCCACTCCACAAAGGGGGCAGTGTATCATGCACAGCAAAGAACTACAGGACCAATAGCACTAAACATCCTTATCATAAAAATCTTTGAAAGGGTCCTAAGAAGCAAGATCACCACGCATCTAGAAACCCATCAGTAAACACCCAGGCAACATGGGTAGAACAGGAGTCAACAGTTGACAATTTACATGTTGTGGGTCAAGAGGATAATTTACATGTGTGGGTCCCAGAGGACAATTTACATGTGTGGGTCCCAGTGGACAATATTCATGTGTAGGTCCCAGTGGACAATTTACATGTGTAGGTCACAGTGGACAATTTACAAGTGTGGGTCCCAGACGACAATTTACATGTGTGGGTCCCAGAGGACAATTTACATGTGTGGGTGTCAGTGGACACTTTTGCATGTGTGGGACCCAGAATACAGTTTACATGTGTGGGTCTCAGTGGACAATTTTCATGTGTGGATCCCAGTGGACAATTTACATGTGTGGGTCAAAGAGGATAATTTTCATGTGTGGGTCCCAGAGGAAAATTTTCATATGTGGGTCACAGAGGACAATTTACATGTGTAGGTCCCAGTGGACAGTTTATATGTGTGGGTCTCAGAGGACAATTTTCATGTGTGGGTCCCAGAGGACAATTTTCATGAGTGGGTCCCAGTAGACAATTTACATGTGTGGGCCCAAAATGACAGTTTACATGTGTGGGAACCAGAGGACAGTTTACATGTGTGGGTCCCAGAGGACAATTTTCATGTGTAGGTCCCAGAGGACAATTTACATGTGTGTCCCAGAGGAGAGTATACATATGTGGGTCATAGAGGACAATTTTCATGTGAGGGTCCCAGAGGACAATTTACATGTGTGGGTCTCTGAGGACAGTTTACATGTGTGGGTCCCAGAGGACAATTTTCATGTGTAAGGTTCCAGAGGACATTTTATATGTGTGGGTCCCAGAGGAAAATTTACATGTGTTGTTCCCAGAGACAATTTACCCATGTGTGGCCAGAAGACAATTTTCAAGTGTGGACCCAGAGGACATTTACACATGTAGGTCAGAGGTAACTCAATACATGAGTGGATCCAAGAGGACCAATTTTAAATGTGTGGGTCCAGAGGACACAATTTACATGTGTGGCCTTTCCAGAGACAATTTACATGTGTGGGTCCCAGAGGACAATTTACATGTGTGGGTCCCAGAGGACAATTTTCATATGTGGTTCCCAGTGGACAATTTACACATGTAGGTCCCAGAGGACACTTTACATCTGTGGGTCCAAGGGGACAATTTACATGTATGGGTTCCACAGGACAATTTACATGTGTGGGTCCCAGTGGACAATTTACATGTGTGGGTCCCAGAGGACAATTTACATGTGTGGGTCCCAGAGGACAATTTACATGTGCAGGTCCCATTGGACACTTTACATGTGTATGTCCCAGTGGACACTTTACATGTGTGGGTCCAGAGGACAATTTACATGTGAAGGTCCCAGAGGACAATTTACATGTGTGGGTCCCAGAGGACAATTTACATGTGTGGGTCCCAGAGGACATTTTTCATATCTAGGTCCAAGAGGACAATTTTCAAGTGTGGGTCCAAGAGGACAATTTACATATGTGGGTCCCAGAGGACAATTTACATGTGTGGGTCCCAGAGGACAATTTTCATGTGTGGGTCCAAGAGGACAATTTACATGTGTGGGTCCCAGAGGACAATTTACATGTGTGGTCTCGGTGGACATTTTTTTCATGTGTGGGTCGCAGAGGTCAATTTTCATATGTTGGTCCCAGAGGACAATTTACATGTGTGGGTCCCAGAGAACAATTTCCATGTGTGGGTCCCAGAGGACAATTTACATGTGTGGGTCCCAGTGGACAATTTTCATATGGGTCCTAGGAAGACAATTTACAAGTGGGGTCCCAGAGGACAATTTACATGTGTGGGTCCCAGAAGACAATTTACATGTGTGGGACACAGTGGACAATTTACAAATTTGGGTCCCAGTGGACAATTTTCATGTGTGGGTCCCATAGTACAATTCATATGTGTGGGACCCAGTGGACATTTACTTGTGTAGGGATCCAGAGGACAAATTTACATTGTGGTCCAGTGAGACAGTTTTCATGTGTGGGACCCAGTGGACAATTTTCATGTGTGGGCTCCTGAGGACAATTTACATGTGTGGGTCCCAGTGGACAATTTACATGTGTGGGTCCCATTGGACAATTTCCATGTGTGTCTCCAGTGGATAATTTACACGTGTGGACTCCAGTGGACAATTTTCATGTGTGGGGTCCCAGTGGACAATTTACATGTGTGGGTCCCAGTGGACAATTTATATGTGTGGGCTCCAGTGGACAATTTACATGTGTTGGTTCCAGTGGACAATTTACTAGCATGGGTCCCAGTGGACAATTTTCATGTGTGGGTTTCAGTGAACAATTTATATATGTCTCAAGTGGACAATTTTAATGTGTAGGTCCCAGTGGACAATTTACGTTTGTGGGACCCAGAGGACAATTTACATGTGTGGGTCCAAGTGGACATTTACGTTGTGGACTTCAGTGGACATTTTCTTGAGTGGGGTCCCAGTGGACAATTTACATGTGTGGGTCCCAGTGGACAATTTATACGTGTGGGTCCCTGTGGATAATTTACATGCATGGGTCCAATTGGATAATTTACATGTGAAGGTCCACAGTGGACAGTTTACATGTGTGGGTCCCTGTCGACAATTTAAATTTGTGGGTCCCATGTGGACAATTTACATGTGTCGTCCTAGTGGACAATTTACATGTTTGGGCTCAAGTTGACAATTTACATTGTGTGGGTTTCAGTGGACAATTTACATATGTGGGTTTCATTGGGCAATTTACATGTGTGTGTCCCAGTGGATGATTTACATGTGTGGGTCCAAAGTGGACAGTTTACATGTGTGGGTCCCAGTGCAAAATTTACTTGTGTGGGTCCCAGTGGGCAATTTACATATGTGGTTCCCAGTGGACAATTTACGTGTGTGTGTCCCAGTCGACAATTTGCATGTGTGTGTGCTCCAGTGGACAATTTACATGTGTAGATCCCAGTGGACAATTTTCATGTGTGGGTCCCAGTGAACATTTTACATGTGGGGGTCCCAGTGGATAATTTACTTGTGTGGGTCCACAGTGACAGTTTACATATATGGGTCCCAGTGGACAATTTACATGTGTGGATCCCATTGGACAATTTACATGTGTGGTTCCTAGTGTACAATTTACATGTGTGAATCGAAATGGACAAATACATGTGTGGACTTGGGAGGACAATATAGTTATATTGGTCCAGTGACAATTTACATGGCTCCCCCCCCCCCCCCCCCCCCCTTTTGATCCCAGAGGACAATTTTCATATGTGTGTCCCAGTGAACATTTTACATGTGTGGGTCCCAGTGGATTATTTACATGTGTGGGTCAACAGTGGACAGTTTGCATGCGTGGGTCCCAGTGGACAATTTACATGTGTCGGTCCCAGTAGACAATTTACATGTGAGGGTCCCAGTGGACAATTTACATGTGTGGGCTTCAGTAGACAATTTACATGCTTGGGTCCCAGTGGACAATTTACACGTGTGGGTCCCAGTGGACAATTTACAAGAGTCTATCCCAGTGGATAAATTACATGGGTGGGTCCCAGTGGATAATTTACATGTGTGGGTCCACAGTGGACAGTTTACATATGTGGGTCCCAGTGGACAATTTACATGTGCGATTCCCAAGGGACAATTTACATGCGCGGTCCCAGTGGACAATTTACATGTGTGTTTCCCAGTATACAATTTACATGTGTGGGTCCCAGTGAATAATTTGCATGTGTGGGTCTACAGTAGACAGTTTACGTGTGTTGGTCCCAGTGGGCAATTTACATGTGTGGGTCACATTGGACAATTTACATGTTTGGGTCCCAGTGGACAATTTATTTACATGTGTGGATCCAAGTGGACAGTTTACATATGTTGGTTCCAATGGACAATTTACATGCGTGGTGCCCATTGGACAATTTAAGTGTGTGGGTCCGAGTGGACAATTTACATGTGTGATTCCCAGTGGGCAATTTATATGTGTGGATCCCTATGGACAATTTACATGTGTGGGTTCCATTGAACAATTTATATGTGTGGGTCCCAGTCGACAATTTACATGTGTGGGTCCTAGTGGACAGTTTACATGTGTGGGCTCCAGTGGACAATTTACATGTGTGGGTGCCATTGGGAAATTTACATGTGTGGGTCCCAGTGGACAATTTATACTTGTGGGTCCCAGTGGATAATTTGCATGTATGGATGCACAGTGGACGGTTTACATGTGTGGGTCCCAGTGGACAATTTACATATGTGGTTCCCAGTGGACAATTTACATGTGTGGGTGCACAGTGGAAAATTTTCATTTGTGGTTCCCAGTGGACAGTTTAAATGTGTGGGTTCACAGTGGACAGTTTACATGTGTGGGTCCCAGTAGACAATTCACTTGTGTGTGTCCCGTTGGATAATTTACATATGTGGTTCCCAGTGGACAATTTAAATGTGTGGGTCCACATTGGGCAATTTACATGTGTGGGTCCCAGTAGACAGTTTACATGTGTGGATTCACAGTGGACAGTTTACATGTTCGGGTCCACAGTGGACAGTTTACATGTGTGGGTCCCAGTGGACAGTTTACATGTGTGGATTCACAGTGGACAGTTTACATGTGTGGATCCACAGTGGACAGTTCACATGTGCAGGTCCACAGTGGACAATATACATGTGTGGTTCCCAGTGGACAAATTACATGTGTGGGTCCACAGTGGACAATTTACATGTGTGGGTCCCAGTGGACAGTTTACATGTGTGGGTTCACAGTGGACAGTTTTACATGTGTTGATCCCAGTGGACTGTTTAAATGTGTGCGGTCAACAGTGGACAGGCTTACATGTGTGGATCAAAAAAACAGTGGACAGTTTAAGTATGTGGGTCCACAGGTGGCAGTTCACATGTGCGGGTCCACAGTGGAACAGTTTACATGTTCGGGTCCACAGTGAACAGTTTACATGTGTGGGTCCACAATTGACAGTTTACATGTTTGGGTCCACAGTAGACAGTTTACATGTGTGGGTCCCACAGTGGACAGTTTACATGTGTGGGTCCACAGTGGACAGTTTACATGTGTGGATCCACAGTGGACAGTTTAAGTGGTGGGTCCACAGTGGACAGTTCACATGTGCGGGTCCACAGTGGACAGTTTACATGTTTCTGGTCCCACAGTGAACAGTTTACATGTGTGGCGATCCACAGTTGAAAGTTTACATTTTGGGTCCACAGTGGGACAGTTCATGTGTGGGTCCACAGTGGACAGTTTACATGTTCGGGGTCCACAGTGGAAGTTTACATGTGTGGGTCCACAGTGGTACAGTTTACATGTTAGGGTCACCAAGTGGACAGTTTTTAAATGTGTGGGTCCACAGGGACAGTTTACATGTGTGGGGCCACAGTGGACAAGTTTACATGTGTCGGGTTCACAGTGGACAGTTTACATGTTGGGTCCACAGTAGGCAGTTAATGTGTGGTCCACAGTGGACCAGTTTACATGTGTGGGTCCACAGTGGGACAGTTTACATTGTGGTTCCACAGTGGACAGTTTAAATGTGTGGGTCCAAAGTGGAAAGTTTACATGGGGGCGTGGGTACACTGTGGACACTTTACATGTTCGGGTCCACAGTGGACAGTTTACATGTGTGGGGTCACAGTGGACGTTTACATGTGTGGGTTCACATTGACAGTTACATGTTCGCGGTTCACAGTGGACAGTTTACATGGTGGGTCCACAGTGGACAGTTTACATGTGTGGGACCACAGTGGACAGTTTACATGTTCGGGTCCACAGTGTCGACAGTTACATGTGTGGGTCCACCAGAGGCAGTTTACATGTGTGGTGTCCACAGTGGACAGTTTACATGTTCGGGTCCTCAGTGGACAGTTTACATGTGTGGGTCCCCCCACAATGAACAGTTTACATGTGTGGGTCCACAGTGGACAGTTTACATGTGTGGGTCCACAGTGGACAGTTTACATGTGTGGCTCAACAGTGGACAGTTTAAGTGTGTGGTTCACAGTGCGACAGTTTACAAGTGTGCGGTCCACAGTGGACAGTTTACTGTGCGGAGTCCACAGTGGACGTTTAACTGTGTGGGTCCACAAGTGGACAGTTTACATGTGAGCGGTCCACAGTGGGCAGTTTAACATGTGTGGGTCCCACAGTGGACACTTTACATGTTCGGGGTCCACTGTGGGACAGTTACATGTGTGGGTCCACAGTGGACAGTTTACATGAGTGGGTCCACAGTGGAAGTTTATTTGTGTGGGTTCACAGTGGACAGTTTACTGTGTGGGTCCACAATGGACAGTTTAACATGTGTGGGTTCACACAGATGGACTGTTTACATGTCGTGGGTTCACAGTGGACAGTTTACATGTGTGGGTCCTACTGTGGACAGTTTACATGTGCGGGTCCACAGTGGACAGTTTACATGTGCGGGCCACACGTGGACAAGTTTTACATGTGTGGGTCCACAGTGGACAGTTTTACATGTGCGGTCCAAGTGGGATCAGTTTACATGTGCAGGTCCACAATAGGACAGTTTACATGTTGCGGCTTCACAGTGGACAGTTTTACAATAGGCGTGGGTCCACAGTAGACAGTTTACATGTGTGGGTACACAGTGGACAGTTTACATGGTGCGGGTCCACAGTGGACAGTTTACATGTGCGAGTCACAGTGGACAGTTTTCATGTGCGTCCACAGTGGAAGTTTACATGTGTGGGTCCACTGTGGACAGTTTAACATGTGCGGGTCCACAGTGGACCAGTTTACATGTGCGGGTACACAGTGGGACAGGTTACATGTGTGGAGTCCACAGTGGACAGTTTAATGTGCGGGTCCACAGTGGGACAGTTTAACATGTGCAGGTCCACAATAGAGTAGTTTACTCAGAGCTGCGGCGTCCACAGTGGACCAGTTTACATGTGTGGTCACAGTAGGACAGTTTACATGTGCGGGTCCACAGTGGTCAGTTTACATGTGCGGGTCCACAGTGGACAGTTATACATGTGCGAGTCCACAGTGGGACAGTTTACATGTGCGGGTCCACAGTGGACAGTTTCATGTGTGGGTTCCATTTGGACAGTTTACATGGTGCGGGTACACAGTGGACAGTTTGATGTGCGGGTACACAGTAGACAGTTTACATGTGCGGGTCCCCCCCACAGTGGACACGTTTACATGTTGCGGGTCACAGTAGACAGTTTACATGTGCGGGATACACAGTAGACAGTTTACATGTGCGGGTACACATGTGGGACCCAGTTTACATGTGCGGTCCACAGTGGGACAGTTTAAATGTGCGAGTCCACAGTGGACAGTTTACATGTGCGGGTCCACAGTGGACAGTTTACATGTGCGGGTACACAGTAGACAGTTTACATGTGCGGGTACACAGTAGACAGTTTACATGTGCGGGTCCACAGTGGACAGTTTACATGTGCCGGGTACACAGTGACAGTTTACATGTGGGGTACACAGTAGACAGTTACATGTGCGGGAACACAGTAGACAGTTTCTACATGTGCGGGTACACAGTAGACAGTTTACATGTGGGGTCCCAGTGGGACAAGTTTACATGTGAGGTACCAACAGTAGACAGTTTACATGGGGGTACACAGTGACAGTTTACATGTGGGGGTGCACTGTCGGACAGTTTATTGTGCGGGTCCACAGTGGACCAGTTTTCATGTGTGGGGACCACAGTGCGTCAGTTTGCATGTGCGGGACACAGTGGACAGTTTACATGTTGCGGGTCCACAGACACCCCTTCACATGTAAACACGGGTTATTCACAAATTTTTTGTTTCCTTGTGATAAGTTGATACAGGTTTGTCAGATCGCTTCTAAATTTCAACACTTGTGTGTCTTATTATACCTGAAACCGGGAATATTTAAAAGAGCTTTATCCTCGAGCTCTTGTGGCCCGGTGGTTGAAGCTCTTGCTTCCCACGGCGAGGTCTGGGTTCGACTTCCAGTGTGGGTAGAAACATTGGGCGTGTTTCTGTACACCTGTTGTCTCTGTTTATCCATCAATAAAATGGGAATCTAGGTGTTAGTTGAGTAGTGTGGGTGTCATTCTGTTGTTAGTTGATGGTGTGGGTCGCATCATGGGGTTGTGAGTGGTGTGGGTCACATCCTGGGTGTTAGTTGAATGTTGTGAACGTCGGCATCCTGGGTGTTGTTGAGTGGTGTGGTGTCACATCCTGGGTGTTAGTTGAGTGGTGTGGGTCACATCCTGGGTGTTAGTTGAATGTTGTGAGTCGCATCCTGGGTGTTAGTTGAGTGGTGTGGGTCACATCCTGGGTGTTAGTTGAGTGGTGTGGGTCACATCCTGGGTGTTAGTTGAGTGGTGTGGGTCACATCCTGGGTGTTAGTTGAGTGGTTGTGGGTCACATCATGGACAACTGACCTTTTTTGCCGGAAATGCTCTGCATAACAAGCGGATTTCTATATAGTAGTATGTCATTGATGTCAGCCGTGTTGTGTATACCTTGTACATGTATGGTAGTAAATAAGATTATTTATTATATTTTATAATATTGATGTTGCTGCTATTATTATTATTATTATTATTATTATTATTATTATTATTATTATTATATTATTATTATTATTATTGTTATTATTTTTATTATTATTATTTTACTTATTATTATTATTATTATTGTTATTATTATTATTATTATTATTATTTTATTATTATTATTATTATTATTATTATTATTGTTATTTTTACTAGTATTATTTTCTTCATTATTATTATTATACTATTATTATTAATATTATTATTATTATTATTATTTATTATTATTATTATATATATTAATAATAATAATATTATTAATTTTTATTATTATTATTATTACTATTATTATTAATCTCAAAAATGGCTAAAGTATTATTTTACCTTATTGCAGATTGTACCTTGATGTTAGTGAGTGTTCTTGATCCAATGAACGGGATTTATCCTCTCTGTTGTTGGGATAAATTTAAATGATTCTTACTCAGGCGCTGTATGTCCCTCTGATTAAAAAATAAAAATTGTGATTGCAGAAATCTTCTAATGGCTGATAACTTTCAGTGAAATGAAATGTGGTTCAATGGTTTAGGGTTAGGTTGGTTAGGTTAGTTAGGTTTAGTTAGGTTAGCTTTGTTTAGGTAAGGATTAGCTTAGGTTATGTTAGGTTAGCGTAGAAATGTAAGGGTTAGGCTAGAATAGGTTAGTTCAGGTTGGGTAAGGTTAGGTTAGTTAGGTTAGGTTAGATTAGGTTAGGTTAGGTTAGGTTAGGTAGGGGTAGCGTTAGATTATGTTAGTTCAGGTTGGGTTAGGTTAAGGTTAGGTTTGGATAAGTTAGGTTAGGACTAGGTTGGTTAGGTTATGTAATGTATTGCTAGGTTAGATTAGCGTTAGTTCAGGTTAGGTTAGGTTAGGTTAAATTAGGTTAGGTTTGGTTAGCGTTAGGTTAGGTTAAGTCTAGGTTAGGTTGGGTTGGGTTAGGTTAGGTTAACTTTAGGTTAGGTTAGTAAGGTTAAGGTTAAGTTAGGTTAATTTAGGTTAGGTTAGGTTGGAGTTAAAGTTAGGTTAGTTAAGTTGGTTGGGTTAGGTTAGGTTAGGTTAAGTTAGGTTAATTTAGGTTAGGTTAGGTTGAAGTAAACACATTGTTTGGGAGATTCACCACAAAAAACTGGAAAATGCCTCGTCTGTTTAACTTTTTATTATAAGTCGTGATGTGTTTTTCTTAAAAGGAAACAACATCTTAAAATGTAAGGAAATCAGTTTTATGAATCAAATGTTGACAGTGTGAATATATTTGGTTCTCTCGGGGAAATCAACGTAATGTTCTCTTATTGGACTTAGACCTGATGAACTTAAGTTCAATGTTCTTAAAACTTACTTAAAAACTTATCCTTTCTTATTCTCTAAAAGCTGGTTAAACTTATTAGGGAAATTTTGGACTGAATTTGGCTCCTGTTGGTTCCATTCTTTTTTTTGGAATAATAAGAAAACATTAAATGCTAGCTTTTCGTGCAATAATTTCCGAAAGTGATGTGTGATTTTATTCAACCTTCCAGTGTTGAGTAGTTGATGGTGTAACATGTGAGCCAACAACCCTTCAATGTTGAGTAGTTGATGCGTGCAACATCTGAGTAACAACCTTCAATGTTGAGTAGTTGATGGTGAAATCTTAGTAACAACCTTCAATTTCAGTAGTTGATGGTGCAACATCTTAGTAACACCCTTCAATGTTCTGTAGTTGATGGTGAAACATCTTAGTAACAACCTTCAATGTTCAGTAGTTGATGTGCATACATCTTTGTAACAACCCTTCAATGTTCAGTAGTTGATGGTGAAACATCTTAGTAACAACCTTCAATGTTCAGTAGTTGATGTGCAACATCTTAGTAAACAACCCTTCATTGTGAGTAGTTGTGGGTGTCCACATCTTAGTAACACCTTCAACTGTTCAGTAGTGATGGTGCAACATCTTAGTAACGAAACCCTTCAATGTTCAGTAGTTGATGGTGCAACATCTTAGTAACAACCCTCAATGTTCAGTAGTTGATGGTGAAATCTTAGTAACAACCCCCCCCCATTCAATGTTGAGTAGTTGATGGTGCAACATCTTATAAACATCCTTCAATGTTGAGTAGTGATGGTGCAACATCTGAGTAACAACCCTTCAATGTTGAGTAGTTGATGGTGCAGCATCTTAGTACAACCCTTCATGTTGAGTAGTTGATGGTGTAAAATCTTAGTAACAACCCTTCAATGTTGAGTTAGTTGATGGCTGCAAACATCTTAATAACAACCCTTCAATGGTGTTGAGTAGTTGATGGTGCAACATCTTAGTAACAACCATTCAATGTTCAGCACTTGATGATGCCTTGTGTATTTTCGAAAGATTTGAATTAGAATTAGATTTAGAGCTTCTGTGAGTCTAATTTACCTTGTATACTTAAAGATATATGGATTTAAGTTCCTTTTGATGTCTAGTGAATGCCTCTTATGTTTTTCTTCAAAGGTTCCAACTGTAATATTTAACTACATTATAAACTTACGCCGCTCTGTGTTATATTACAATCATGTGTATTGTAGTCCAGGGATTCTGTGGACTGGGTTCCCACTTTCACATCAAAATACCGAACCAAATTACCTATTGTTAATTTAGTTTTCAATATACATTATACAATTTTTTCAGTGCGTCATGATGGAATACACAACCTGTTACTAGCAAATTAAATTATTTTATGCGCTTTTAACCTTGGATAACCCATTTAAGCCTAGTTGTATGAGTTTGAAAATTGAACCTCAAAACTCAACCAAACTAGGCCTAACTGGGCACCTGAGAAAACTTACCTAACTTTATTATAACAAGAACATTTATTTTAGCCTAACCCAACTAAATATATTTTAGTTAGTTTATACAATAATTTAATACTAAAAAAACACAGTGAAATATATTTTTTTCGTTAGGTACAGAACGATTTTGGCGAAATTATTTGCATATACAATTTTCATTTGTCTATATGCAAGATGAGCGTTGCTATTTAAAAGCCAAGATCGCAGTTCTGCCTTTCGGCACGAAAATAGATAAATATAATATAAGATATGTATATATATATATATATATATATATATATAATCATATATATATATATATATATAGATATTATTATATATATATATATATATATATATATATATATATATATATATATATTTGAGGATTTGTTCGGCAAAATTCCTAAACTTTCAATGTTAAAAACAACATAGACTTGGTTGATAAATTAGGCTCCTTGACGTGGACTTAAATGATTTTAACATGGTTAGTTTTGATGTTACTTCCTTGTTTACGAATGTCTGTTGATGATTTATTAAGTTTCTTATCTGGAAGAATTCGTTACCATGATGTACCATTGCACAGTTGCTACTATCATAAAACTTATTAAATTTTGCAATTGTGATGGAAAATTTGTATTTAATGATAAAGTTTTACACTCAGAAGTAAAAATTTGGTATGCAATGGGAAATCTTGCACTTTCACACTGTTCTTAGTAACCTATACATGGAAAGAAAAATTTTTGAAACAAGGTTGCTTAACACATCCTCAATAATGAGTAAATGGTTCAGATATGTTGATGATATTTGTGTCTTATGCCAAAAAACTAAGCGTGTCAGCGTGCCTCGTTGTGCCTCCCGATTTTTCTTGTGTTTGCACGGTAGCTCTTATCGTGCTAGAACTTTAATAAAAACTTGTGTCTTCCATATCCTATACGATACCATCCCTCTGCGCCTGGAACAATCTTGGGCTGGAAAAATTATATATTGATAGGTAAAAAAGGAGAATTAGTGGTGCACTTCCTAGCAGAGTTTACTGCCAGAGGGGATCATAGGCCGGTCCCGGTGGGTAGGTAAAATAATAATATTGAACTTGTGTCAGAGGAAAGAAAGCTCTCCCTGAAAGCATTGAGTATACATTAGTGGGGGGGTTTTAGTGTTTACTACAGTGGGCTCCATAGGTATATTGATGATAAAGGCTAAAGTGTCATTTGAAAACAGGTGATTATTGTAAATGAAGTGTTATGCCTATAGAGGCAGGTGCCAGAAGTCGCAGAAACTACCAAGGTCAGCTGTTTTTAATATCTTCCTGGCCTGCTCGTGTACTGCATATAATCTAGTGTACAGTGATAGCAGAATACAGTGTGTAGTAGCAACTAACAGTTGTTATAAGGTATTAGTGAAGATGGAGTGACTTATTAGTTTCTTTTTCTTGAAATACCAGACGTTACTGTGAGTTTCATATACACCCTGTAATTCCAGCGGTCGCAATATACTCACGAGAAGCAATTATTACTACAGAAAAAGGGTTTTGGTCTGCCCTTCTCCAAAATTTGCACCAGTAACTATAGTGATAATATAGATTTATTAGTGGTGGAGAGGAACAAAAAAAAAATAGAGAAGCTGATAACAGCGATGATTAACAAAGGTGGAGGCTCGACCGTTCGTCATTGTAGGAGTGCCCCCCCACCAAAAACCCAAAACCCCCAAAACAGTCACCGGCTCTTCAACTCGCAAGTTATACTCTTTGTATCATCAAATCACATATTACTCGGGTAGATAATTTCCAGTAGATCCTTCTGTGTTAGCTCCAAATCACCGACCAGATGGTTTAATAAGTGACCCACTGATCAGATCAGATCAGACTGGTCCGAACCTTGACTGAGTCGTACCTTGACTGGTCCCGAACCCTGGACTGGTGCTTTCAAACGGTTTCGTTGTGCACCACCTAGCAGGTTATTAATAGAATATTCAGAGGTTGCTAGTAGAATTGCAGTAAAATAAACCATTTCAACCATTATGAAGCTGTGTGTAGTTGTTGGTCAGTCAAACAAAAGGTGCTTCACCCAAGACCCTAGCATTTCTGTGGAAATTTGAGTGTCACGCCCCTTGTGGGCAGATATCCAAGAACTAGCTACAAGCAGTATTAAAACAGGGTAGTGTTTTTGGTATGCCCAATGAGCTAAATCTGGATTTCATTTTCCTCGACTAAAATCCAAGGGTATTAAAAGAGGTCAACATCAAAGCTGTCTTTCATAGAAAACTGGAAGCTTTCTACAACAGATGGGACATAAAAAGTCCGGGCTGAATGGTACTGCCCTTGATCACGGGCCATGTAGTCAGAAACTGTAGGCTGGAGATGATGTCTGGTAGTCAGTAAATGGGGGGCTGATAGTGCTGTCCTGGGAGACTGTTAATGTGTGGGGAAGCTGGAGGTGCTGTCCTGGAGGACAGTAATGGTGAGCTGGGAGGGTGCTGTCCTGGGAGACAGTAATGGTGAAGCTGGAGTGCTGTCCTGGGAGACGTAATGGGAAGCTGGGATGTCTGTCCTGGGAGCAGTAATGGTGAAAGCTTTGGGGATTTTGTACAGGTCGTCGGAATTTTAGGCAGGAAGGAAACTTTGAATGAACCGCATAGGGGGACAGGAGCCATAGTAGGGAAACAAGTGTAGTCAAAGATAACGATAAAACCATATTGCAAAACTAGAAATACCGCAGGAATTTAGCAAACAAGAGGACTCCAATAGCATAGTGAGGATATTATTACAAAAACAAATGGTGGGAGCTCCATTGTTGGTGCTGGATGGATAGGAAGTAAGACACGGGAAACATGCACCAACAGGGTATACAGTCACAGAAACCCAAGCGCCAAACGGAAACCAAGCCTGTGCACATACTATGCACTCGGTATCTGCTGGCATGGGAAATCTGGAAAAACAGTATGGGACGTGCAACTATGCACCACCTAGGAAATTGCCATTGCCATATGAAACAGGAAAATGCAAACTCCCTGACTGTAAGCTTTTTCACCCTAAACTGTGGTACCTCTTCAGTACAGGAAGACTGTGCTATACTTAATTGCCAGGACATACCATCTAAGGGGACAAAAAGGATACCAAAACATCCAGGCCATGGGAAATCCTGGGTTAGCCACAGCCACCTCAAGAGGGAGATGTTTTTAGTGAGGAAGGAAAAAAACTGGCAGGACAATGGACAGAAATCGTACACCAAATCCAGTCATTCCTGGAGTGGAACCACAGTCGATGGCTCCACTCCAAACCAACACGATACAGATACTAATGACCGGAAAAAAAAATCCTCCCCAGTACCAAACAATACCATCCCGCCCCAACTCCGATAACATTTCTTCTTTGCAAATTACAGGGTCTAAAGCCTGCAAAAACAACAAACATTCCTTCATCCGTGGACTGCTTGCAAGGCAAAGGCAATGTTCGCGGCTTTCACTGAGACCCACCTAAAGGATCACTGGGACAACGAAAATATGGATCCCAGGTTAACAACCTATACAGATGTGACAGAGTGAAACAGGCAAAAGGGGGGGTTGGCCTGCTACTTTTGCAGAGTCACTTGCGTTTGACATAGAACTGCTAAAGGCCTCAAATGATGTGTGGAAGTTTTAGCAGTAAGGTCGAGAACCAAAACCTAGTCAATGTGATGTCTACAAGCATCCGGATGCAACATCCAGCAATTCCAGGAACAGCTGTCTAAAAAATTGACAGAACTGTCTGGAAAACCTTCAGCTCTGCAACCAACATCTTGCTCTGGGGGATTTCAATTAAGGCACCTAAAATGGAGGAATATAGCAAATAATATTGTTGCAGTAATATCACCAGGAGCAGCTTGATGAAAAACTCACACTCGTGAGCTTTTAAATCTCTTGCACAAAATTCCAATTTTAAACCAGCAAATATAGAGCTACTAGACTGGAGGAATACACTAGGACCTCATCTTCACAAAAATGATGATATGATATGAAATATCACCAACATCCCCCAACATATACTCAGATCACAACCATTATTGAGATGTTCTGTATGTATGCGCGGAGCCCCAGTCCGACATATGAGATTAGTCACGAGGGAGCAATTCACCAAAATTCAACTTCAATAACTAAAAAATAAAGTGGGACCAAGTAAACCAAGTCCTAACGATATAAGCTGGGAAGATAATTACTAAGCAACACTGAACCCAACTTCATTGCCTAGAAACAGATTAACTCGTAGCACTCATGTATGCACAAGGCTTATTCTCTAAGAAAAAGGAGGAGTAATTGTAAAACAGAAAAGAGACAGGCGCTCCCTTTACAGGCGACGGAAAAGAATATCAGAGTGGCCCCTAAAAGAGGTCAATATATCTGAAATGGCGTAGGGAGACACTGGTCAGAGAAATAGCAAAGCATCGAACTTAGCTAAAGAATCCTTTAGGCGTCAGGAATCGCGTGGAGAACTAAAAGCACCATAAATCGAAATCGAAAGAAACCCAAAGTATTTCTTCTCCTATGCAATCAAAATCGAGAACAACGCCGTCCAGTATTGGGCCCCTACTTAAAACAAGATGGGTCTACACTGATGAAAACAAGAAATGAGTGAGCTACTCAAGTCCCAATATGACTCAGAAAAACCGTTTTTTAGCAAGCCGCTAACCAGACTGAGAGTCGAAGTCAAATGAATTTTTATATGAGGAGCCACAAATTTGAATTAACACAAGCTACCGATGCTTATCTGAGCCAAATGACTTCGAACAGGCGAATAATGACATGCCCATGCACTCTGCCCCAGGCCAGAGACTCAAGGATCTCTGTGTTCATCAAGACTGCAAGAAGCCCCTATCCGAGCCTGTTCCATTACTATGGAGAGGTGCATGACACGGGGGTCGTCCACAGTTTACTAAAACAACAGACATAGCCCCACTCCACAAAGGGGGCAGTGTATCATGCACAGCAAAGAACTACAGGACCAATAGCACTAAACATCCTTATCATAAAAATCTTTGAAAGGGTCCTAAGAAGCAAGATCACCACGCATCTAGAAACCCATCAGTAAACACCCAGGCAACATGGGAGAAGATTATCAGGAGGAGAATGGTGGAGCACCTGGATTGGAACAAGAGTATAAATGCCAACCAGCACCGATTCATGGAAGGAAAATCTTCTGTCACAAACCTTCTGGAGTTTTATGATAAAGTAACAGAAGTAAGACACGAAAGAGAAAGGTGGGTTGATTGCATCTTCTTGGACTGCAAGAAGGCCTTTGACACAGGTCCTCACAAGAGATTAGTGCAGAAGCTAGAGCATCAGGCGCATATAACAGGAAGGGCACTGCATGGATCAGAAAATACCTAACAGGGAGGCAACAACGAATCATGGTATGTAAAGATGTATCACAGTGGGCACCTGTGACGACCGGGATCCCACAGGGGTCGGTCCTAGGACCAGTGCTATTTTTGGTATATGTGAACGACATGATGGAAGAATTAGACTCAGAAGCATCCCTGTTTGCAGATGAGGTGAAGTTAATGAGGAGAATTAAATCAGATGAGGACCAGGCAGGACTTCAAAGAGACCTGGACAGACTTGGCACCAGGTCCAGCAAATGGCTTCTCGAATTTAATCCTGCCAAATGCAAAGTCATGAAGATAGGAGAAGGGCACAGAAGACAACAGACAGAGTATAGGCTAGGTGGCCAAAGACTGCAAACCTCACTCAAAGAGAGAGATCTTGGGGTGAGTATAACACCGAGCATGTCTCCGGAAGCACACATCAACCAGATAACTGCTGCAGCATATGGGCGCCTGGCAAACCTGAGAACAGCGTTCCGATACCTTAGTAAGGAATCGTTCAAGACACTGTACACCGTGCATGTCATTCCCATACTGGAGTATGTAGCACCTGTTTGGAACGCGTACTTGATAAAGCACGTCAAGAAACTAGAGAAAGTACAAAGGTTTGCGACAAGGTTAGTCCCAGAGCTAAGGGGAATGTCCTATGAAGAAAGGTTAAGGGAAATAGGAATGACGGCACTGGAGGACAGGAGGGTCAGGGGAGACATGATAACGACATATAAAATATTGCACAGAATAGACAAGGTGGATAAAGACAGGATGTTCCAGGGAGGGGACACAGAAACAAGAGGCCACAATTGGAAGTTGAAGACACATATGAGTCAGAGAGATATTAGGAAGTATTTCTTCAGTCATAGAGTTGTCAGGCAGTGGAATAACCTAGAAAATGACGTAGTGGAGGCAGGAACCATGCACAGTTTTAAGACGAGGTTTGATAAAGCTCATGGAGCGGGGAGAGAGAGAGCCCAGTAGCAACAGGTGAAGAGGCAGGGCCAGGAGCTAAGACTTGACCCCAGCAACCACAAATAGGTGAGTACAAATAGGTGAGTACATGCACACACGGACACAAACACACACATGCACACACACACACACACAGACACACACACACACACACACACACACACACACACACACACACACACACAGACATGAAGCATTAAACTACAGACCAGTGTCACTGACATGTAGAGTATGCAAAATCATGGACAAGATTATCAGGAGAAGAATGGTGGAACACCTAGAAAGGAACGATCTCATCAACAGCAGCCAACATGGTTTCAGGGAGGGACGGGAAATCCTGTGTCAAAAAACTACTGGAGTTCTATGACATGGTGACAGCAGTAAGACAAGAGAGAGAGGATGGGTGGATTGCATTTTCTTGGACTGCAAGAAGGCGTTTGACACAGTTCTACACAAGAGATTGGTGCAAAAACTGGAGGACCAAGCAGGGATAACAGGGAAGGCACTACAATGGATCAGAGAATACTTGTCAGGAAGACAGCAGCGAGTCATGGTACTTGGCGAGGTGTCAGAGTGGGCACCTGTGACCAACGGGGTCCCGCAGGGGTCGGTCCTAGGACCAGTGCTGTTTCTGGTATTTGTGAACGACATGACGGAAGGAATAGACTCTGAGGTGTCCCTGTTTGCAGATGACGTGAAGTTGATGAGAAGAATTCACTCGATCGAAGACCAGGCAGAACTACAAAGGGATCTGGACAGGCTGCAGACCTGGTCCAGCAATTGGCTCCTGGAGTTCAATCCCACCAAGTGCAAAGTCATGAAGATTGAGGAAAGGCAAACAAGGCCGCAGACGGAGTACAGTCTAGGGGGTCAGAGACTACAAACCTCACTCAAGGAAAAAGATCTTGGGGTGAGTATAACACCAGGCACATCTCCTGAAGCGAACATCAACCAAATAACTGCTGCAGCATATGGGCGCCTGGCAAACCTCAGAACAGCATTCAGACATCTTAATAAGGAATCATTCAGGACCCTGTACACCGTGTACGTTAGGACCATATTGGAGTATGCGGCACCAGTTTGGAACCCACACCTAGCCAAGCACGTGAAGAAACTAGAGAAAGTGCAAAGGTTTGCAACAAGACTAGTCCCAGAGCTAAAGAGGTATGCCTATGGGAGAGAAAAAGGAAAATAAAACCTGCCCGACATGGAGGACAGGAAGATAGGGGGGGACAGATAACGACATACAAAATACTGAGGGGAAAATTGAAAAGGTGGAAAAAGGACAGGATGTTTCCAGGGGGTTTGGACCCCAGTAAAAAAAGGGGAAACCCCATTTGGAAGCTGAAGACACGTTGAATCACGGGGGTTTGTTAGGAATTTATTTTTTTAGCCCAAGAGAAAGTCGGGTAAGGGGAAATTGTTTGGGAAGCGTTAGTGGGGGGCGGGTCCTTACATGGGTTTTAAACCCCGGGGTTTATGAAAAAGAAAAAGGCTCAGGGAGAGTGACTGTGGGCGATCAGTGAAGAGGGGGGGCCAGGAGCTCGGCCCTCGACCCCTGCAACCTAAATTAGGTAAAGTACAACTAGGTGAGTACACAAACACACAACGCACCAAAACACACACACCCCACACACACACACCACACCACACACACACACACACCCCACACAAAACCACACTCACTAACACACACAACACATAAAACACACACACCCCCACTTTAACACACAACACAACACAAAACCACACAAAACCCCCCACATAGACGGGAACACACAGACACCCACACACACACAACACACACACACAACAACACACACAAAACCCACACCACACACACCCCAACACAAGCACACCCCCACACACACACACACAAAACATACACACACACACACCCCACAAAACACACACACACAAAACCCCCCACACACCACACACACACCACACAAAAACACACACATGAAAGGAAAAATACAACGGCCCTAGTGTCAAATTCGAAAAGGGGCCTAGGCCCAAATGGTAACTAACAAAACCCCACACACCCCCAAATTTACGTATTAGAACAAAAGGTTAAAGGTTTGGTACAAAAATGCGTGGAATTAACGAAAAAACAGTGGAATGGCAAGAAAAAATTAAAATGAGAAGCCCCCAAGAATCATAGATTTTACAGAAAAAAAAACCCCGGGGAGACAATAACGATGCAATTTTCCCCCATCAGGATACCAAATCATGAGGAAAAAATAAAAGGGGGCCAAGGGGGGGAGGGTGGGGTTGTCTCTGGAAAAAAAACAGATGGAAATTCGAAAAAAATGGAAGGAAAGATGAGAGGGGAAGAAAGGGGACTCCCTTTGGGGAACATTTCATTTTGGGGAACAAAATGGGGTTTAAATTGCAGTGATGTATAATCCACCAAAAAAAACTGCAGGGGGCCCAAGAGGGGAAATTATGAAGAGGGGCAAAAAAGAAATGGTGGACACACTTGCTGAGGTGGCAAAAAAAAAGAGCTCACTCCAGCCAGAGCAAAGTTGCGGGTTTTGGGGGGATTAACCACGGGGGAGATTGACGGGGGGAAAAACCCTGGAGCCTCCTGGGGGCGCCCGAAACATGGAGAGCCGGATTTTGGGGCGTGGTGCGGGGAAAACCTCATGCACCAACATTTTTTAAGGACACGACCAGGTGAGGGGGGAGGAAGACCAGCAAGATTGGCCCTTGTTTTTCCCCTGGGCAGCACAGCATTGGGGGACATCAAGTAAAAGGCCCCTAGGAGCTAAGCCCACTTTGGTTTCTGTGCTTTTGAATCATAGTACAGCTGAATTTGGAGAAAATAACGGGAAGGTGGGAAGGGGAAAAACCCCTGACTACAAGAAGGGGACTTTTTGGGGTTTGAAGAATTTCCCTGGGGAAAGGTCCGGGTGGGACGAGAACTGGAGGAAAACCAGGTTTTCCGTTTTACAAAATTCGGCAGAATAATTATCTATATATTTTAAATTTTTATATATATATATTTTATATATATATATTTTTATATATATTTTTAATAATATATATTTTATTTAAATACTTTATATTTTTAAATATTTTTTTTAAATATATATATATATATATATATATATATATATATATTATATATATATATATATATATATATATAAATAAAATTATATATATATTTATATTTTATATAAAATATATATATAAAAATTTTTTTATATATTTATATATTTTTAAAAATTTTAATATTATATATTTTATATATATATTATATAAATATATATATATATTTAATATAAAATATTATTTATATATTTTATATATATATATAATTTTAAATTATATATATATTATATATATATATATTTTAAATATATTAATTATATATGTAATATATAAAATTTATATATATATAAATATATATATAATATATTATATATTTTTATAATATATTATATATATATATATATGGGAAAAAGGGGGTGATTGGGGGGGAATGATAAAGTAAAGGGTGTGATTTTAAAGGAAAAAAGGTGCTTACGAGGGGTTTTTTTAACAAAGCAGAAGTTTTTATAAGAAGAGAAAGAATATAGGGGAAAGTAAAAAAAAGGGTGAAGAGAGGGGTTTGGGGGAGAGTGCAAAAGGAGAGCAGATAAAAAGAGTGGGAGAGGCACTGTAAAAAAAATTTTAATGAAAAAAAGGGAAAAATTTTGGAGTGAGTTTAAAAAAGAAAAAAAAACCCTAGGGAAAATTTGGGAAATTTGTCTTTTAAAAAACAGAGTAGGGGAGTTAGTAGATGGGGAGAGGGGAGGTATTGGGTTTGATGGCGAGAATATTTTGGGGGGAATTTTTTTAAATGTTGGGGAAAGGGAAAGGGAGGCGGTAATTTAGGCAGGGCCCAGGGGGGTTTAAAACCATCTTTTAGGAGTGAAAAAGGAGCAACTGTAAGTTTGGTGGAGGAAACGTGAGGCATTACGTAGAATAAAAAGGGGGTAAAAGCTGGAAATGGAGGGATCGACAAAAAAGTTAAAAGCAGGGGGGGGTTTTATAGTGTGGGGGGTTTGGGAACTTTTTTTTAAATAAATGATGTTTAGAGGGGAAGGTACCTAGGGATTGGCGGAGGGGCTTGTTGTCCCCTTTATAAAAAGGGGAAAAGGGAAAAAACAAAAAAAATTGTAAAAAATTAAAAGGGAAATAATTTTTTACTGAGTATCCGGGAAAAAAGTTACGGTTGGGTTTTAATTGAAAGTTTAGAGGAAAGGGACAAATTTTAAAATTTTGGGGGACGAAAAAGGGGGTTTTCAGAGTGGGAGGGGATGTTTTGATCAAGTTTTTTAAAACCATTGAAGCATATATGTGAACGTTTTTTGAAAAAGGGGGGGAAAGTTTTTATTGCTTTAGGATTTAAAAAAAAAGGATATGATAGAGTGGTAGAGGAGCAATTGGCAGGTTGCAAGTTAATGGAATAGGGGGTGGTAATTTTACTAAAGGGATTGTAAAGGTTTTTTGAGGTTTAGTGAGGTAAAGGTTGGGGTGGGTAAAAGGGAGGGAAAATATTCCCGGAAAAAAATTGGTCTTAGACGGGAATTGTGTAATGTCACCAGGGGTTGTTTAATATATTTATAGATGGGGTTTTTTAAAAGAAGAAAACTGGGGGTTTTCCCGGGGAGAGGGGTGGGTTTAAATTTAGGGGGAATCAAATTCAAAATGGGAATTGACCGTTACTTTTTGCTGATGAAACTTGTTTAAAGGGGGAAAAATTTAAAAAAAAATTTCCCAAAAGGTTTTAAGGGGAAAGGTTTGAGAAGGGTTTTAAAAAGGGTTTAAAATTTGAAGTAAAATTTAGAAAAGAGTAAGGTGATGGGGTATCAAAGGGTTTAGATAAAAAAAAATTGGGTTTATCAAATTGGGGAGGAGGAATATGGAAGAAGTGAATGTTTCGGGGGGATATTTGGGGAAAGTTGCCCGTGTCGGTGAGAATTTATAAAGGATGAGGTTTTCATAGAATTTGATGAGGGAAAAAAGGTGAGTGGTGGGGTTGAGGTATATGGGGAGTAAAAAAACGTTATCTATGGAGGCAAAAAAGGGGAAAATGAAATGAAAGTATAGTAGTCCAACACTCTTTTTAGGGGTTTTGGAAGTTTGGGGTTTGGTAAATGCGGGCACGGGGGGAGAGGGTTTGGAGGCGGGGAAATTGCCCTGTCAAAGGGGCAAGTGTGGTGTAAATATTATGCAGAAAATTTTGGGGGAAAGTGGGGAAAAATTAGGGGGAGGTGTGGAGTTAATAAAAGAAATTAGTCAGAGGGCAGAAGAGGGGTTGTTGAGGGGGTTTTGGGTCTTTTTAGAAGAATGGTTTAAAAATTTTAAAATTTGACAGGGAAAAGAATAAAAAATTTATGGGGGAAGGAAAGAGGGGTGGGGGGTCTCTCAAAGGGGGGTTTGGGGAAAAGAGGGGGGAAAAGGAGGTTTTGTGGGTGGGGGGGGTTTGGACTTCCAGCAAGCTTGCATGAGCGTTTTTTGATAGGAGTGAATGGAAAAACAAATTGATATTTGGGGACCTGACATCTGTTGGTGTGGCAGGGTTTTTTAGTAAAGGGGTTTTCGGGAAAACCCGGTTATTTTCAAAATTAGGGGGGACTTGAGTCCGGGAAAAAGGGGAAAAAGTACAATGCCTGATTTTAAAGGAGGGGTTTGGGATATTGGCAGTTTGGGGGGGATAGGGTTGTGTATTTTTTTAAAAGTTTATGCTTCAAAGCTTTTAATTTTTGGCACCCTGAAAAAAGCAGTGAAAAATTGTGGAGTGGGGTTTAAAAGTGTTGAAGGGTTGATAAAATTATTTTCTTTTTGGGATTTTTTTCTTTTTTTTGGGTAAACCCTGCCTCGGTGGGGGGCCGACCGACTTGTTGAAAAAAAAAAAAATATTATTATATAAAAGTGGGGTGTGTATGCAATAAGATCACGTAAACGGGTTTGTTTTTCAGAATATCCCCAAAAAAACCCACTCCGAAAGAATAGAAAAAAATTACAACCGCTCTCGGTTACTCAAATTTTTCAAGGAACTTTTTATAAAATATTTTATATATATTTTAATATTTTTTATTTTTATAAAATATATATATATATATATATATTATATATATATATATTTTAAAAATATACATATATATATTTATATATTTTATTTTAATTATATATATATATTTTGTATTTATATATTTAAATATTTATATATATATTTATATATAATATATATATATATATATATATAATATATATATTAAAATATTATATATATATATATTTATATACATATAATAAATTTATATTATAAAATATTATTTATATAATATTTATTATATATTTATATTATATATTATTAATTAAAAATTATATATCTAAAGCGCTGATGGAGCATTTATGCTACCTTAAAAATGAAAAGCGATTCCCTGGGACTAAAACATGCCCCAACCCTTTGGCAGACCCCTACTTGCCATACCCCCGTAGGGGAAAAAGGGGGGGAAAGCTCCACCCCACAGGGGACTGAAAAGATCCGTAAATTTGAAGCCCTTTCCCCTTGCTTTAACTTCATCCCAATGGAGTCGGAAACCCTTGGAAAAAATGGGGGCAAGTGTGTCTGAATTTCCCTTAATAGAGTGGGTGAAAAGCTTCTCATAGAAAAAAAGGACCACAGGAGCCCGGGTTTTCCTCTTTCAGAGACAAAAAAGTTGCATCCAGAGAGGAAATGCCTGCAGCATTCTGGGCATGCGGCCCCCCGCCGGGGGGTGGACGAAAGTATTCGGATGTAGCTCTGAGTTTTCCAAAGTTGTTTTACTTTTTTATCGAAATTTTTTTGGGTTTTTTTGTCAAATATATTTATTTTATAATTATATATATATTAATTATAAAATTTATTTATATATATTTATGTATATTTATATATATTATATATTTTTATATATATAAAATATTATATTATATTATATTTATATATATATTATATTATATATTAAATATAGGATTTATATATATTCATATATATATATATATTTATTTATATATATAAAAATATATATATATATATATATTAAAATTTATATATATATTTATAATATATATTTATATATATATTTTTTATTTTTATTTTTTTATATATATATTTTATATATATATTTTTATATATTAATATTTATATATAAACTTAAAATTTTTATGTATATATATGTGTGTTTTAAATTTTTATTTTATATACATATAATATATATATTTATTTATTATATATATATATATTATATATTTTATTATATATTTTATATATATTTTAAAATATTTATTTTTTTATATTTTTTTATTTTATTTTTTATTTTATTTTATTATATATATATATTTAAAAATATATAATTTTTATATATATATTTTTTATTTTTATAAAAATATATATTTTTATTTTTAAAATTTTATTTAAAATTTTATTAATATTATATATATATATATTATTATATATATATATAAATATATATATATATTAAAATATTTTATATATATATATATATATTTTATATATAAATATTATTTATATATTTTAAAACATATAAAAATTTTTATATATATATTATATATTTTATATTAATATATATATATATATTTTTATTATTATATATTATTTATAATATATATATTTTATTTTTATATATATAATATATATAATATATATATATATATTTTTATTTATATATTTATATATATATAAATATATATTTTATTTTATATTATATTTATAATATTTATATATATATATTAAAGATATATTTAAAAATATTATTTTTATTTTTATTTAAAAAAATTTATTTAATTTATGGGACGTTTTTGAGGGGCCCAAAATACAGTATTTTTGGTTTACTATTGGAGAAAAAAACTGTTTGGGATTCGGGATTTTACATGGGAAGAGGGGAAGGTTTTTAATAAAAAAACCCCTTGGGGAAAATAAAAAAGTATTAAAAGGGTTTGAGGGTAAAGAGAAAAGGAAATGGGGGAAAGAGGTTTTGGGGGGGTTTTTTAAAAAAAGAGGAGGAGTTTTTGGTTAAAATTAAAAAAGCATTGGGGAAAAATGGGGTTTAAAGGGGAGATAGGAAAAAGGGGTTAAAATAGGGAAATTTTTAAAAGTAGGTTAGGAAAGGGGGAAAGGGGTTTGGGGAAAGGAAAGGGGTGAAAATGGGAAAAAAAGGGGATTGGGTTTGGGGAAATTTTAAAAATTTTTTTGTAAAATTTTGGGGAGAATAAAGTTAAAAACCTAGAGAAAAAGGGTTTTTTAAAAAAGTAGAAAGGGGGAAAAGGAGGGAAAAGGGTATTGGGAAAATAAAAGGAAGGGTTAAAGGAGGAAAAGGGGGAAAGGGAATTTTTAAAAAAGGAGGAAAATTTTAAGGGGGGGGTGAGATTTTGGGGTTCAAACAAATTTTTTTAAAAAAAAGGGGAAGGAGGGGATTAAAAGTTAAAAAAGTTTAAAACAAAATTTTGGGGTTTGGTTCTTAAAAAAATTTTGGGAAAAGGGAAAAGATTAAAGGAATTTGGGTTTTTGGGAAAAGGAGGGAATTTTTTGAAAAGGAAAGGGAAGAAAAAAAAAGGGGAAAAAGGATTTTTTATAGGGGGCAAAAGGGGGATTTACCCGGGAAAGTGAGGAAGAAATTTATTTTGGGGAAATTGGTGAGGAGTAGGTAAAAAGAAAAGGGAGGCAGGGGTTATGGGGTTGTGGGAAAAAAATTTTAAAAACATTGGGGAATGTTTTGGAAAATAAAAGGGTTTTTTTGGGAATTTTTTTTTAAAAGGTATGAAGGGTGGTTAAAGGGGGGTTGGCAGAGGAAGGATTTTAAGTTTTTGAAAAGGCCAAAAGGGGTTTTTAAAAGGAGGGCCCAATTAATTTTAGGGGGGAAATTTCCAGTTTTAAAAAAAGGTTAAAAGGGTTGGAAGAGTTTTTTTAAAAATTTTTTAAAAGGGGGAAAAGGAAGAAAAAGGGGGTTTTGGGAGATGGGAAAAAAAAAGGTTAAAAAGTGGGGGGTTGGCCCGGTGTTTTAAAATGTAAAAACTTTTAGCTTGGGAAATTTAAAGGGAAAAGGTTGAGGTTTTTTTTTGGAATTTTAGGGGGTTAAAAAGGAATACAAGGGGGGAAAAAGGGGGGAACGAGTTAAGGGTATGGGTGAGGAAAAAGGTTTGGGGGATGAAAGATTAAAAGTTTTGGGGGAGAGGAGGTGTTGGTTTGTGGGGGGGGGTTTTTTTTTTTTTGGGGGTTTTTTGGTGGGTTTTTTTTTTTTTGGGGGGGGGGGGGGGGGGGGGGGGGGGTTAAAAAAAGGGGGGGGGGGGGGGGGGGGGGGGGGGTTTGGGGGGGGGGGGGAGGGGGGGGGGGGGGGGGGGGGGTTGGGGGGGGGTGGGGGGGGGGGGGGGGGGGGGGTGGGGGTTTTTTGGGGGGGGTTTTTTGGGTTTGGGGGGGGGGGGGGTTTGGGTTTTGGGGGGGGGGGGGGGGGGGGTTCCCCCCCCCCCCCCCCCCCCCCCCCCCCCCCCCCCCCCGAAAGAAGGGGTGAAAAAATTTGGAAATTTAGGGGGTTGGGTGGGTTTGGGGGGAAAAATTTAGTGGGAAAAAAGGGGTTGCACTTAGGGTTGTGGAGACAAAAAAACTTTGTCCCTTTGGGGGCAAAGAGGGGGGAATGTATAGAGTAAGTTTTTTCGAACGCTTTATATGGGGGTGAAGGGATGGGGGGATGAATTTTTTGAGGGAGGAAAAGGCTGGAGGCAGTGGAGATGTATGTCTTTGGGGAAACCAAAGTGTGGTTTTAATTAAATTAAAGAGAGAATTGTTGTTTGGAAATTAGGGGAGGGGGCAGGAAATTTTCCAAAAAATGTTTTTCCAGAGGGCTGGGAAAGGGTTTTTTGAGGTGGGGTTTGGACTGTATAGAGATTTTGGGGGAAACAAATGCTTTTAAGAGTGTTTTTCAGCTGTAGTGGAGGGGAAAGGGGGGGGGTAGGGTCGGCGTAGGAAAAAGGTTTGGAGGGAGGGGGTAAAGGAGGTTTTGTGGGGCGAGGAGCTTGGAAATTCCGAGGCATTTCCTGAGGTGTTTTATAGGGGAAATGAATGGAGAAAATGGTTTTTAAATTCTTGACGTGCTGTTGGAGTGTGAGCAAAGTATCAAAACTATGAAGGGGTTCGGGGAAAAGGGAGGCCGGACTTGGGGTCCCGGAGAAAGGGAAGTACAGTGCCCCACTCTGAAGGATGTGTTTTTAACATTGCAGTTTAAAAAAATGTAGTGTAAAAAACCCCTTTTTGGGAAGGGCGTGATGGAGTGAAAAAAAGGTGAAAAATTTTTTCTTTTTAGGGCCCCCCTGCCTTGGTGGTAATCGGCCGTGTGATTATAATAATAGGGGAATTTTTTATATATAATACATAATACATATATATGTATATATTTATGTATAATATATATATTTTTTTATATATATATATATATATTATTTATATATATATATATATATATATATTTTAAAATATTACATAATTTTATGTGTATATGTCGGGCAGAATAGGGGAGAACTTGCCCTCTTGGTTTTAAAAAGGAACGCTATTTTGGGCCCTATACGACCCAAATTTAAAAAATTTTTTTAGCCCAAAAAATTTTGCCCAAAAATTCCGAACCTAACGAAGGGGGGGGGGGGGGGAATTTAAAAAAATTTTACGGGGTTTGTTTAGTTATTAAAAAAACTGTAAAAAAATCTAAAATATATTTAGTTGGGTTAGGTTAAAAAAAATTGCCCTTTTTATAATAAGGTTAGGTAAGTTTTCTAAGATTCTTTTGGTGCAAAATTAAAAATTTTACATTAACATTAATAAAAAAAATAAATCTTTAAATGTATAAGAGAAAATTTTAGAAAGGACTTAATTTTAAATAGGTTCTTGCTAATTGACCAGTTTTACATATTCGGCACGACATATATATATATATATATATTATATATATATATATATATATATATATATATATATATTATATATTTTAATATATATTAATTATGTGTATGTATATATGCAAGGAATTCGCAAGAGCAGGCGAAATATACACAAACACTGATCTCTGGCTGAAGGAGACTCGAACCTATGAACCTTGGAGCAAGGTACGTAGTGCTTTACCAATCTACCCACACTGGACCAATACCTTGGAGTCCAGCTTGTGCTAGACTTTGATCCAAGGCAGCCAGCTTTCAGGGAGAAGGCTTACAGCTTTTCATCTCATCCCCTGCATGCATCAGCCTTACTAGAGATATTAACAATGCAAGGAATTTGCAAGAGCAGGCAGATGAGATGAAAAGCTGTAAGCCATGAGAGCTGGCTGCCTTGGATCAAAGTCTAGCGGGAGCTGGACTCCAAGGCATTGGTCCAGTGTGGGTAGATTGGTAAAGGACTGTGTACCTTGTTCCAAGGTTCGTAGGTTCGAGCCTCCTTCAGCCAGAGATCAGTGTTTATATATATATATATATATATATATATTATATATATATATATATATAAATATATATATATATAAAATATATATAATTTATATATATATATATATATATATATATATATAATATATATTATATATACTCCCTTCTTGTTAGTGTGACTTTGTAAATGGTTAAGTCGAACTGAAATGTTGTCGTAACCTACTCTCTTCTATATGCAGGTTATTCGTGTATTGTTCCAGCCACGGTATTGAGCATTTTTTTATTATTTGTTATGTATGATGCACCAATGCTGATGAAATAACGAATAAGTCTGAGGAGTGTCGTGAATGAGTCAAAGAGGAATCACCAGACATCAAAGCTCTCACAGATACCAAGCTCAGTGGAATGATGACAGATGCCATGTTTCTGATGAGATATCAGATCTTGGGAAAAGACAGAAGGAACAGAGGGGGTGGAGGAGAGGCACTGCTCATCGAAAACGAATTGGATTTTGATGAGCTGGAGAGAGGAGACAGAGAAAAAGCAAGAGATTATATAATAGGAACACTTCAGTCTGAAGGTCCCAAGGTCGTAATTGCAGTGATGTATAACCCACCACTGAACAGCAGGAAGCCAAGTCAAGAGTTTGATGAAAACAATAGAGCGATGGTGTACACACTGGCGGAAGTAGCCAGAAGGGCTGATGTGAGCAGGGCAAAGCTGCTGATTACGTGTGAATTCAACCACAAGGAAATCGACTGGGAGAACATGGAGCCACATGACTACCCAGAAACGTGGAGGGCTAAGATGCTGGAGGTGGTACTGGAAAACCTCATGTACCAACATGTAAGGGACACTGCCAGAGAGAGAGGAGAGGATGAACCAGTGAGACAAGACCTAGTATTCATCTTGAGTACAGCAGATATTGAGGACATCACATATGAAAGACCCTTTGGGGCCAGCGATCATGTGGTTCTGAGCTTCGAATTCATAGTAGAGTTACAATTAAAGTGGGAAGCAGAAAGGTTAGGACAAATGAAGCCAAACTACAAGAAAGGGGGCTATGCAGGCATGAAGAATTTCCTTGACGACTTTCAGTGGGACAGAAAACTGGTACAGTAGTCAGTAAACGAGATGATGGAATATGTGACAACAGTATGCAATGAAGCTGAGGGGAGATTGGAGTGGGGAGAGTAACAGTAATAACGAGAAAGATAGGAAAAGCCGTTTGTTCACCCAAAGGTGTAGGGAAGCCACAACCAAGTGAGGTAGAGAATGGAAGAAATATAGAAGACAAAGGATGCAGGAGAATAAGGAGAGCAGTTGTAGAGCCAAAAATGAGTATACACAGATAAGTAGGAAGGCCCAATGGCAATACGAAAATGACATAGCAGCAAAAGCCAAATCTGACCTGAAGCTGTTCTTCAGCCACATCAGGAGGAAAACAACAGTAAAGAATCAAGTAATTAGGCTGAGGAAGAAAGGAGGGTAGATCACAAGAAACGACCACGAAGTATGTGAGGAGCTCAACCTGGGATTCAAAAAAGTGTACACAGTGGAGACAGAAGGGACTCCCGAAAGACAGAGAGATGGGGCTCACCATCAAGTGTTGGACGCAATACATACAACCGAGGAAGTAGTGAAGAGGCTGCTAAGCTAGATACCTCAAAGGCGATGTGGCCAGATAACATCTCTCCATAGGTCCTGAGAGAAGAAGCAGAGGAGCTATGTGTACCACTAATAACAAAATCAACTCATCTGTCGAGAAAGGGCAACAACCCGATGTAAGACTTCAAATGGATGGAAGACATCAAATGGATGGAAGACATCAAATGTCCACATTTTTAAAAAAGGAGGCTGACATGAAGCATTCAACTACAGACCAGTGTAACTAACATGTATACATAGTCATGGAGAATATTATCAAAAGAGTGGTGAAGCACCTAGAAAGGAACGAGCTCATCGATGACAACCAGCACGGCCTCAGGGCTAAGGGATATGTCCTACAAGGAGAGTTTAAGGGGACAGGAGCTATGACTCGACCCCTGCAACCACAAATAGGTGAGTACAAATAGGTGAGTTCACAGACACACACATCTTCCTCTCTTCCCCCTTGCCAACCTATTGGAGTTCTATGACAGGGTGACAGAAGTAAGAGAAGAGAGAGATGGGGTGGGTAGATTGTATTTTCTTGGACTGTAAGAAGGCGTTTGGCGCAGTTCCACACAGGAGATTAGTGCAAAAACTGCAGGATCAGGCGAGGATAAGAGGGAAGGCACTAAGATAGATCAGGGAATACCTGTCAGGATGATAGCGGCAAATCCTGTGACGAGTGGGGTTCCACAGGGGTCAGTCTTAGGACTGGTGCTGTTTTGGGTATTTGTGAACGTCATGACTGATGGAAAAGACTCCGAAGTGTCCTTGTTTGCAGATGATGTGACGTAGATTAAAAGAATTGAATCGATCGACGACCAGGCAGAACTACAAAGAAATTAGGGCAGAATGCAGGGGTGGTCCAGCAAATGGCTCCTGGAGTTCAACCTCACTAAGTGCAAAGCCGTGAAGATTGGAGAAGGGCAAAGAAGACCACAGATGGAGAACAATCTATGGGGCCAGACTACAAACCTCACTCAAGGAAAAAGATCTTGGGGTGAGTATAACACCAGGCACATCTCCTGAGGCGCACATCAACCAAATAACTGCTGCAGCATATGGGCACCTGGCAAACCTCAGAACAGCATTCCGACATCTTAATAAGGAATCGTTCAGGACCCTGTACACAGTGTATGTTAGGCCCATATTAGAGTATGCGGCACCAGTTTGTAACCCACACCTAGCCAAGCATGTAAAGAAACTAGAGAAAGTGCAAAGGTTTGCAACAAGACTAGTCCCAGGGTTAAGAGGTATGTCCTATGAGGAGAGGTTAAGGGAAATCAACCTGACGACACTGGAGGACAGGAGAGATAGGGGGGACATGATAACGACATACAAAATACTGAGAGGAATTGACAAGGTGGACAAAGACAAGATGTTCCAGAGATTGGACACAGTAACAAGGGGACACAGTTGGAAGCTGAAGACACAGATGAATCAAAGGGATGTTAGGAAGTATTTCTTCAGCCACAGAGTAGTCAGAAGTGGAATAGTTTGGGAAGCGATGTAGTGGAGGCAGGATCCATACATACTAAGCAGAGGTACATAAGCCATGCAGGAGATACCTGGGACTGAAAGCGGCCATGGCTGGGACGACCCCTGCACCTCAACTAGGGAAACTGGGTGAGACACACAGCACGATACACACACACACACAACACACAACACACACACACTCACACACACACACACACACACACACCACACAAAACAAACACACACACACACACACACACACACACACACACACACACACAACCACACACACACACACACATCACACCACAACAACCACACACACACACACACACACACCACACAACACAAGACACATAGCACAACACAGACAGAGACACACCATACAGCACACACAGACGACACACATACACATAGACACACAACACACACACACACACAACAACAACAACGCAGACACACAGACACACACACACAGACAACAAACACAACACACACAGAACACACACACAACACAACAACACACACACACACACACACAGAACACAAACGGATCAACAGCGCAGACCTGCAGACACACCTACAACCACACAACAAATCATAAAACAAAAAGACCGCAACGATACATCTAGCAGAAACACAAACCCTACTACAAGGAAAAAGATACTTGGGTAGTATAACACCAGGCAACACCAAGCGCAAAAACTGCTCAGCATAGGCAGCGGCAAACCAGACCACACCGACACAATAAGGAATCACAGACCTTACAACGTGACGTTAGGCACCATTGAAACCCAAAACTAGCAACACAGAAGAAACTATAGAAAGTGCAAATTTGCAACAAGACTAGCCCACACTAAGAGGTATGTCTACAGGAATTAAGGAATCAACCTTCGACAGAGACATGAGTATAAAAGGGACATAACGAATACAAAAGAGAGAAGAAAGGTGGACAAAGAAGGATGTTTTTTGGACACAGAACAAGGCGACACAGTTGCTGACACAGATGTTAATCAAAAGTAAAAGAATTCATCACCAAAATTAGTCCGTAAGCTGGCAATAGATGTGATAACCTGAGGGGAGGCCAACATAGCAGCAGAGTATGTAACTCCGAAAGGGTGTACCAGTGGGCGATCAGTGAAGAGGCGGGGTCCAGGGCTCACTAGGACCCCGAATCCTTCATATGTGATGACATACTAGGTGAGTACTCAGAGGTGTCTTTGCACAGAGAGAAGTATAGAAGAAAAAAATCGGAACAGATCACAGACCATATACAAAACAGACTGCACACTACACAACCTCTCTGCAAAAAGGCACAAGATAACCCCGACCAAATGCAAAGTCATGAAATAGCCACATTACAAGGACAGAAAACAGAGACACACACTATCACAGATACCCACAAGACTGCAAACCTACCCCAAGGAAACAGGACAGAACACACACACGACAAACTCAGAACACACACAACAGACAACACGCAACCACACACCATGCAAACTTACACAAGAGAGAGATTCCGATACCATCATAAGACACACACGACACACATTTACGTCCAGGCCCATACGAGTATGCCACCAGTTGAATACCACACCAGAACAACGTCAACACAATAGAAACACAAATACACAAGACTAACCAACCCAGGAAAGTACGGATTGTATATTTACAACGAAAGGTTGAGAGAAAGGTGACACACTAGTAAGACAGGAGGAGAGGGACTGATAATGACATTAAATTTTACTGCAAGAATTCGACAAGAGGGAAAAGGGGACCAAAGTCAGAAAATGGGCCACAAACCAAAGGCACAATTGGAAGTTGAAACTACAGAGAGTCAAAGGATGTATGGTACGTAAGATTTCTTCGCCTAAAAAGTGGGGTTCCACCGGCATTTGGAATTGCCTTGAAGTGAATGAAAAAGGGGGAACCATAGGTAGTTTTTAATGATGAAGTTATGAAATAAAATGGGGATAGGGGAAAAAGAGACCTACAGCTAACACCCGACTGAGGCTCCTTAATTTAACCCTGCCAAATGCAAAGTCATGAAGATTGGGGAAGTTGCAAAGAAGACGGCAGACCAATATAGTTTAGATGGCAAAGACTGCAAACCTCACTCAATGGAAAAAGATCTGTGGGTGAGTAACAACATCCAAACCCAACATAACCCTCCAGATGGGAGCCATCAATCAGAGAGTGCTGCGATACGGGCGTCCTTTGCCAAACCCATACTGGATATGCGTTCCGAATACCTCAGTAAGGATTCGTTCAAGACATTAGAAATGAAAAGGTCCCAACTAGGATTAATCCCAGTAGGAATCAAATATAAGTCAAAACTTTCTACGAGAAAGGTTAGGAATCGCCCTTTACACCCAGGAGTAAGGGGTGATTGGACTCCTGGGTAAAGTGGGTAGCCGTATCCAAGAGTGAACCGGGAACATAGAGTCACAAGGGTTGAAGACTAGAGATCAAGGGTATAGGAACATTTCTGCAGCAAAGTTGTCTGGCATTGTAATAGCTTTGCAAGTGCTATAAACCAAAATTTTGCGAGTTAGTAAGCCTTGGGTAGGGAGACTGGCCTATGTAGTTATCGTTAACAGGCTCCTGTGAACTTTCCCTGATGGTGCTCGTTTGGGGGGCAACTGAGAACAATGTTAGTGGCAAAGACTGCATACAACCGTGTGTAAAAGATCTGGGGTGAGATATCACCAGCATCATCCTGAGGATCATCAATCGTAACTGTGCATACGGGTGCCTGCAAAACGTACGTTAGCGATCGTACCTCAGCTAAGGATATTCGTTTGACTCTGTATGTCATTATTCAGCCACCTATACGAGTAATTGCACACATTTGATCCACTAATATAGTCAAAACTTTGTGGTAAATTGCCTCCTTGCAAATAAACGCATTACCCTGGGTGAATTGGTAGTCACTGAATACTTGAGAAAGGTTGAGCAAGTGAACTGTACATCAACTTGTGAGCTTGCTGCTGCATGTTTAGCTGTGACAACGCAAAATTTTGGGGGGTTGTGCTTGCTATGATCAGCCGTTGCATTGTTATCTTGCACAGACTATAGCTTGGTTTGTTGTGCTTTGTGGGTAATCTGTAAATGTTTAGTTGTAGTTCAGACAAGTCGGTTAAGTTTTCCCGCTTCATTGCGAACCACCTTGAACCCGTAGATCTGCAATCGTTGTGCATAGCTAGGTGTTGCAACAACGCTTGGGTATTGGTACTTGCATAGCTAATTTTCTGAAATTAGTGTTGTGGGGAATCCAATGTATGCATACGAAAAATATCTAACATCAGACGTTGGTGTCGGCATTTTTGCAAAAACAAACCCAAAGCGTTGCTGGAAAAATTGCTCATTCCATTGGCATTAAATACAAACGCACTCTCACACCTGCGCAACATGCGTTCACTGATTACTGAGAAACTTCGAGAAGAAGAAATGGCACATCAGACTCCTCCCTCTACGGGAGCTAGGGCAACAACTAACACTATGTTCTCGCAGGAGCAAGATGATAATATCAACGGAGCACAAATAGTCAGATAGTGCACCCAGGGTTGTCTCGAGGTGAATCGCGGTCGTTGGCATTGAGTAACCAAAAATCAATCTTGAGCAGACTAGGGAACCGAGAGCATTTGCAAAAAGAAATATTATAGGGAAAGAGAAAAGGAGGCAGTTTTCGTATTCGTAAATGATTTTATTTACCAGAAAAGCGTCAGCTTGTTCCCGCTTCAATGAGCCAAACCAGAATAATTTTTCGAAAGTTTCGAGAATCAGGCTCGGCCTTGAGGTGGCTGAACCAGCATTGGGCATCGTTGGTT
Organism: Cherax quadricarinatus; assembly: GCF_026875155.1. NCBI lineage: Eukaryota > Metazoa > Arthropoda > Malacostraca > Decapoda > Parastacidae > Cherax > Cherax quadricarinatus. Next base: position 7,728,181 of record NC_069489.1, on the reverse strand, counting down.
CACACAGCATTTTCCGGTAAGGCACAGGAATTTACGTCAGTGTTAAATGACGCTGAATTTTCTGATTTAAAAGTAGTGGAAAACCCAAGTTTTGGGAGCATATACATGTATCCCAGCTAGGTACAGAAAATAATTTAAATTAGGCAGGCGACAGCTTGGTCATTCCCATGGTTGATTTGTGGTGCGGACAACAGGACCAAAGCTTTTACCAGCTGGTAATTAAGCAATGGTCGTTTACTTCGAAAATCTGGTGCAGGTATTTGATTGAAAACCTGCTGGAGTCCGTGTGACCAGAGGTTTCGAAAGTCTTTCTGCAGGATCGTGACTTAACCACTGCATTGGAGCAGCCAGGTTGGTTGATACCTTCGAAACTAACCGCCCTTGTCCGAGCGGTCCAGTCTCTCTTTTCAACAGCTGGCATGAGTCAGAAAACGTCAATCTTGGAGAATGAAGTGCCAGCCGGAGGGAGAACGTCTACGTCAACCAACTAGTCACCTAGACCTGCGTCACGCTTCTCAACTTATTCACCAGTGAGAGGTCAACTACTCAACATGGTGCAATCTCGACAACAGTATCCAGAGAGACACCAGCCAGAGGACACCAGTGCAAGTCAGCAGGGATTTAAGGGCAACCTGTCGTTTTGCTTCCTCTGTAACAAAGTAGGTCACATCCAACCCTAACTGCCCCAACAAAACCCCAACCATTGTAAAAATCTCTAAAATCCTATGTAACATGTCCCCGAGAGAATAAAAAAGGATGGCCCTTTATTATTGTAAGAGTTTAATTTCCTTCAGGAATACATCCAAAACAACTGATGTCAAAACCTTAGAGATACTTGAGCTTATTGCTCTTTATAAGAGGGTTATTACCCCTTCTAATAACACGTTCCTTGAAATCCTTGTTTTATTGGATAGCATTGGAGGTACATATATTCTGTCCCTTGCATAAAATTTATGGTGCAGTGCAAATAGTGACACTGGGAACTGAACTTGGGTGGCCATAAACTAGGGCAACATCCCAAGCGTTTCTGGCGAGAATTGCCTATCTATGGACGGACTCGATACCGGAATTAGCCACTTTGTATTCACGAGGAAAATAGCATAGCTACATAATCAAGTGAACAGACCTGATCAAGCTTCCTATTCCCCAATGCGAATACCAATTATCTCTGTTTCCATGTTAGAGGGGCCCTGTCCTTCCGGGATGAACAACGAAAGGACCCTTTTTAAATTCGCTTTTCAGCACCCATGAGTAAATCCACTTCGTCACCGTCAAGATGAACTAAAAACGAATTTTGATCTGCAACTGAATGTAAGGAGATAGAGGGCCGCAACTGTCTGCAGGTATTCTTCCAACAAATTTAGACCTCAAAATTGAAAGCTATAATTTCATTGGGAGGTTTAAGAATTACAAAGACCTTGTATAGAAATCACAAAGAATTTTTTTGCCAAAATTAAAGTAGGGTGAAAAATCTGTATGTGTTGCCGAGATTCAGCAAGCAGGAAACCGGGACTTTACATTAAACCTGCACCTCTCCAACTATACCAAGCCGATTGAGAACTTTTGCAGATTTAATTTATAGATTGTGTAGGTCTACTACTAGGCAAAGTCTCGAAATCAGTATTTCTTTACTTATGGATAGAGACCAGATTCCGAAGCAATTCCCATGCGAAGTATTAATACTAAAGCTATTCTCAAAGCTTTAACAAAATTTATTTCTTGTTTTGGCATTCCTAAAACTATTCAAAGTGATCAAGGTACTAACTTCACTGCCAAAGCATTTAGGGAAGCATTAACTAGGTTAAGGATAATCCACAACTTATCCACTGCCTATCATCCTCAGTCCCAAGGCGCCTTGGAAAGATTAAATCAGACGTTAAAAACATTGATGAGAACTTTTTGCATGAACTTTCCTACGGACTGTGATGAATCACTATCTTTGTTGCTATTCTCTGTGCGAGAAACGGTGCAAGAGTCTACCGGGTATAGTCCGTTTGAGCTGATCTTTGGGCACAATGTACGAGGTCCTCTTCGGGTGCTCAAAGAAGGATGGATTGGAGAAGACGTTAGCTCAACACTCTACAACCCGTCTTCAAGGTTGCAGGTAGCACGTCAGTTAGCCAAGGCTAACTTAGAGACAGCTCAAAATAAGATGAAACAGAGGTATGACAGAAGTGCACAATTCCGCTCCTTCCATCCAGGAGACAAGGTGTTGGTGCAGGAACCTATACCTGGCCACACCTTGAAAGCTAGATTTACGGGACATTTGCAAATTGTAAGTAAATTATCTGATGTGCATTATGTGGTAGCTCCTCTTGATAAGACCTCAAAAACTAAAATTTACCACATTAATCAATTAAATTCTTTTCATACACCAGATAAAGTCCCAGTAATGACTCTGTTCTCTACCTCTGAGGACGACTCTTGATTCTTTGCACTCTATTTCTGAAATTAATGTTAAACTTTCAAATTCTGTCCTTCTCAAGGATCCTAGCCCTTTAATGGAGGGACTATCTGAAATGTAAGCAACAAGTTTAACTGAGCCTCTACAGTCATACCCTAACGTTTTTTTCGGATGTGCCGAAAAAATGTACGTTAGGTTATCATGATGTAGATGTGGGAAACTCTAAACCTATTAAACTCTCCCCCTACAGAGCTAATCCTGAAAAGCAGAGGCTATTTCAGCGGAAAGTAGAATTTCTGTTAGAGCATGGTTTAGTGGAGGAGTCAACTAGTCCATGGGCTTCACCGTGCATCCTTGTTAAAGAGGCTGATGGAGGGTTTCGTATATGTACAGACTTCCGTAAGGTGAATGAGGTCACAGTCACAGATGCTTACCCTCTTCCTCGTCTGGATGACGTAATTGACTTTGTGGATAAGGCTACTTTTGTGTCCAAGTTAGGTCTCCTTAAAGGTTACTATCAGGTACCTTTGACGGATAAGGCGAAGGAAATCTCTGCCTTCGTAATTCCAGGAGGTCATTATCAATACACAGTTACCCTATTCAGAATGAAAAACTCTCCCTCTTCATTCCAGAAACTTATCCATCAGGCTATTAAAGGACTTGAAGGAACGGCAGCGTACCTGGATGATATTGTTGTGGTGTCTGATACTTGGGATCAACACCTACTTAGACTTAAGGCTCTTTTTGAGACCTTTCAGAGTTCCAATTTAACTGTTAATTTATCTAAATCTTCCTTTGGCCAGGCCACTGTCACTTTTCTACACCATGAAGTAAGTTGTGGTAAAGTTGCTCCTAAACTTGCTAAAGTTCTTGCTATTAAAGATTATCCAGTTCCTCATGATAGGAAATCTCTTCAACGTTTCCTAGGCATGATAGGATTTTACAGAAGATTCTGTAGGAATTTATGAGATATTGTAGCCCCTCTTACCTCTCTTACCAGTCACAAAGTTCCCTTTAATTGGACCCCAGAATGTCAAAGTGCTTTTGATAAAGCAAAAAGATTATTGGGCACTGCACCCATTCTTTTGTCTCGAGACTTCTCCAAACTTTTTTCATTACAGGTTGATGCTTGTGAGTCTGGGGATGGGGCAGTACTATTGCAAAACGAGAACGAGGAGTTGCAGCCTGTAGCGTACTTTTCGGCCAAGTTCAAGCCGCATCAGAGGGCTTACTCTACCATTGAAAAAGAAACCCTCGCGCTGGTACTGGCTTGGGAGCATTTCGATGTTCATGTGGGCAGACATCGCAGGTGGTCACCGTCTACAGTGAACACAATCCTTTAGTATAACTCCAAGCCATGAAGAACTGCAACACAAGGCTCATGCGTTGGGCTTTAAGGATGCAACAATACTCTCTCAGAATTTAATATATTACCGGCAAAGAAAATATGTTGGCAGACTCATTATCTAGTGTTTAACTATATTATTTAATTAGGTTATGATGTTAGGTTACTTGTGGTAACCTATTTCATGCCCTTTTTTTTTATCCCCTGGTGTGGGGTTTTTTTTAGTGAGAGGATGCGGGCTACCATCCGCCTGTATCTTGGACCTATGCTATCCTGACTGACTGCTGTCTCACTCTGAGTTTAGGGTTTGGCTTTTTGTCACGAGAAAAGCTGAGCTCTATCTAAGAGTTGGATGGTGGAGAGGAAAGGCAATCCCATTATTTTGTGCCATGGCAGGACGGTTACCACTGAGAGGTGGCAACCTAATCCTGAGCCTTCTCGGGGTGAGGGTGTGGCATGAAAGGAGTACGTAACCTTTATTCGTCGCATGTACACACCCTCATTTACAGGCTATCTCTCCCAATCAGCAAACCAGGTGACTGAGAGTTGATGATGGGGCCCTGTCGTTCAACTAGTAACCAGGTTCTAGCCAATAAGAAGATGGTTTTGGCATTCGCAGAGGTTATGTGGGTATCACTCTCCTGTCTGCCCTTGTCATTCACATTCTAGAGCTGGTTGAAGCACGGTCTGCTCTCTTGTGGCTTCTATTCTGCCTTGCTTACCATGGAGTGCACTAATACCTATCACTGTACTTAGAGTATATAGTGTACATATTGCTGTTCTAAATTAATGAAGAATAATGTAAGTCAAAACTTTTCTGCTGTGTTTATTTTGCTCACTTTACACCCAGGATAAAAGGCCATTTGGACTCCTGGGTTGTAGTATAGAATAACAAACAAGTGGGAGGAGTGGCACGAAAGAGTCAAAGAGGCATCACCGGACATCATAGCTCTCACTGAAACCAAGCTTACGAGTATGATAACATATGTCATCTTTCCAATGGGATACCAGATCCTGAGGAAAGACAGAAAGAACAGGGGGGGGGGGGGTGGAGGAGTGGCACTGCTCATCAAAAATCAATGAAATTTTGATGAGCTGGAGAGAGGAGACAGTGGAGAAGAAAGTGATTACATAGCGGGAACACTTCAATCTGGAGGTCCCACGGTGGTAATGGCAGTGATGTATAACCCACCACAGAACAGCATGAGGCCATGGCAAGAATATGACGAGAGCAATATAGCGATGGTTGACACACTGGCTGCAGTGGCCAGAAGAGCTCATGCATGCAGGGCAAAGCTCCTGATCATTGGTGACTTTAACCACAAGGAGATCGACTGGGAGAACTTGGAGCCACATTGGGGCCAAGATACATGGAGGGCTAAGATGATGGACGTGGTACTGGAAACCTTCATGAGAGAGGAGAGGACGAACCAGCAGGACTGGACTTAGTATTCACCTTGAGTAGTGCAGATATTGAGGACATCACATTTGAAAAATCCCTTGTGGCCAGCGAACATGTGGTTTTGAGCTTCGAATACACAGTAGAGCTACAAGTGGAGGGGGAAGCAGGAAGGCCAGGACGAATGAAGCCAAACTTCAGGAAAGGGGACTACACAGGAATGAGAAACTTCCTGAAAGAGGTTCAGTGGGACAGAGAACTGGCAGGGAAGCCAGTTAATGAGATGATGGAATATGTAGCAACAATGTGCAAGGAGGCTGAGGAGAGGTTTGTACCCAAGGGAAACAGGAATAATGAAAAAACCAGGATGAGCCCATGGTTCACCCAAAGGTGCAAGGAGGCAAAAACCAAGTGTGCTAGGGAATGGAAGAAATATAGAAGGCAAAGGCCCCAGGAGAATAAGGAGAGCAGTCGAAGAGCCAGAAACGAGTATGCACAGATAAGAAGGGAGGCCCAACGACAATATGAAAACGACATAGCAGCAAAAGCCAAATCTGACCTGAAACTGTTATACAGCCATATCAGGAGGAAAACAGCAGTCAAGGACCAGGAAATCAGGTTAAGGAAGGAAGGAGGAGAGACAACAAGAAATGACCGTAAAGAATGTGAGGAACTCAACAAGAGATTCAAAGAAGTATTCACAGAGGAGACAGAAGGGGCTCCAGAAAGAGGGAGAGATGGGGCACACCACCAGGTGCTGGACACAGTACACTTAACCAAGGAAGAAGTGAAGAGGCTTCTGAGTGAGCTAGATACCTCAAAGGCAATGGGGCCAAGTAACATCTCTCCATGGGTCCTGAGAAAGGAAGGAGAGGCGCTATGTGTACCCCTAAAATCAATATTCAATGCTTCTATCGAAACAGGGAGATTGCCTGAGGCATGGAAGACAGCAAATGTAGTCCCAATCTTTAAAGAATGAGACAGACATGAAGCATTAAACTACAGATCAGTGTCACTGACATGTATAGTATGCAAAGTCATGGAGAAGATTATCAGGAGAAAAGTGGTGGAACACCTAGAATGGAAAGATCTCATCAAGAGCAGCCAACATAGTTTCAGGGACAGGAAATCCTGTGTCACAAACCTACTGGAGTTCTATGATAAGGTGACAGCAGTAAGAAAAGAGAGACAGAGGGGTGGGTGGATTGCATTTTCTTGGACTTCAAGAAGGCGTTTGACACAGTACCACACAAGAGATAAGTGAAAAACTGGAGGACCAAGCAGGGATAACAGGGAAGGCACTACAATGGATCAGAGAAAACTTGTCAGGAAGACAGCAGCGAGTAATATTAGTTGCCGAGGTGACAGAGTGGGCACCTGTGACCAACGTGGTCCCACAGGGGTCAGTCCTAGGACCAGTACTGTTTCTGGTATTTGTGAACGACATAACAGAAGGAATAGACTACGAGGTGTCCCTGTTTGCAGATGACGTGAAATTGATGAGAATTCATTCGATCGATGACCAGGCAGAACTACAAAGGAATCTGGACTGGCTGCAGATCTGGTCCAGCAATTGGCTCCTGGACTTCAATCCAACCAAGTGCAAAGACATGAAGATTGGAGAAGGGCAAAAAAGACCGCAGATGGAGTACAGTCTAGAGGGCCAGAGACTACAAACCTCACTCAAGAAAAAGGATCTTGGGGTGAGTATAACTCCAAGCATATCTCCTGAAGCGCACATCACCCAAATAACTGCTGCAGCATATGGGCGCCTAGCAAACCTCAGAACAGCATTCCAACATCTTAATAAGGAATCGTTCAGGTCCCAGTACACCGTGTACGTTAGGCCCATATTGGAGTATGCGGCAGCAGTTTGGAACCCACACCTAGCCAAGCATGTAAAGAAACTAGAGAAAGTGCAAAGGTTTGCAACAAGACTAGTCCCAGAGCTAAGAGGTATGTCCTACGAGGAGAGGTTAAGGGAAATCAAGCTGACGACACTGGAGGACAGGAGAGATTGGGAGGACATGATAACGGCTTACAAAATACTGAGAGGAATTGACAAGGTGGACAGAGACAGGATGTCTCAGAGATTGGACGCAGCAACAAGGGGACACAGTTGTTGGAAGTTGAAGACACAGATGAATCACAGGGATGTTAGGAACTATATTTTCAGCAACAGAGTAGTCAGGAAGTGGAATAGTTTGGGAAGCGATGTAGTGGAGGCAGGATCCATACACAGCTTTAAGCAGAGGTATGATAAATCTCATGGTTCATGGAGAGTGACCTAGTAGCGACCAGTGAAGAGGCGGGGCCAGGAGCTTGGACTCGACCCCTGCAACCTCAACTAGGTGAGTACAACTA
>NC_069489.1:7703169-7718169 GCF_026875155.1 Cherax quadricarinatus | reverse complement strand
ACACACACACACAGACACACAACACACAGACACACACACACAGACTCACACAACTCACACACGAACACACACACACACACAGGAAACACACACACATACACAGACACCACAACAGACACAGACTCACCAGACATACATTTTCACACAGACACACACACAGACACACACACAGACAGGCGACACACACACAACACACCACACACACACACACACACACACACACACACACAACACACACACACACACAAACACATACACGCAACACAACATACACATACACATACACACACCACCACACGACATGTAAAGAAACAGTGTATAATTGACAACCGACGGTTTCAGGGAATGAAAATCTGTGTCACAAACCACAGTAGTTTTATGACAAGGTGACAGAAGTAAGACAAAAGAGTAAAGGGAAAGGGTGGTACGGGCTGTATTTTTTTGGACTGCAAGAATGCCTTCGACACAGTTCCTCACAAGAGGTTACTGCAAAAGCTAGAGGATCAGGCACACATAACAGAAAAGACACTGCAATGGATCAGAGAATACCTGACTCTGAGGCAACAGCGAGTCATGGTCCGTGACGAGGTGTCTGAGTGGGCGCCTGTAAAAAGCTGGGTTTCTCCAGGGTCAGTCCTTGGACCTGTGCTGTTCTTGGTATATATGAATGACATACCGGAAGGGATAGACTCAGAGGTGTCCTTGTTTGCAGATGATGTGAAGTTAATGAGAAGAATCAAAATCGGACGAGGATCAGGCAGGACTACAAAGAGACCTGGGCAGGCTACAAGCCTGGTCCAGCAACTGGCTTCCTAAGTTTAACCCTGCGAAATGCAAAGTCATGAAGATTGGATAAGGGCAAAGAAGACCGCAGACACAATATAGCCTAGATGGCCAAAAACTGCAACCCTCACTCAAGGAAAAAGATCTGGGGGTGAGAATACCACCGAGCATATCTCCTGAGGCACACATCAATCAGATAACCTCAGTAAGGATTCGTTCAAGACTTTGTATACCATTTACGTCAGGCCCAAACTGGAGTCTGCAGCACCAGTTTGGAATCCACACCTGGTCAAGCACGTCAAGAAATTAGAGAAAGTGCAAAGGTTTGCAACAAGACTAGTCACAGAGCAAAGGGGATTGTCCTACGAAGAAAGGTTGAGGGAAATCGGCCTGACGACACTGGAGGACAGGAGGGTCTCGGGAGACATGATAATGACATATAAAATACTGCACAGAATAGACAAGGTGGGCAAAGGCGGGATGTTCCAGAGATGGGACACAGACACAAGAGGTCACAATTGGAAGTTGAAGACTCAGATGAATCGAAGGGATGTTAGGAACTATTTATTCAGTCATAGAGTTGTCAGGCCGTGGAATAGTCTAGAAAGTGACGTAGTGGAGGCGGGAACCATACACACTTTTAAGACGAGGTATGATAAAGCTCATGGAGCAGGGAGAGAGAGGACCTAGTAGCAATCAGCGAAGAGGCGTGGCCAGTAGTTATGACTCGACCCCTGCAACCACATATAGGTGAGAGGAGTACAAATAGGTGAGTACACACACACACACACACACACACACACATGCAGATACGCCCACAAAGACACAGACACAGACACAGACACACACAGAGAGACACACAGAGACAAACACACACCCCACCACACACACACACACGCAGGTCACAGAGACACAGAGACCTACACACAGACACACACACACAGGTCACAGAGACACAGAGACCTGCACACAGACTCAAGAAACACACACAAAACAACAGACAGACAGACACACACACACCCCCACACACACACACACATACACACACACACACAGTTTCACACCCACACACCACACACACCACACACAACACACACACACACACACCACACACACACACACACACACACAGTGTAGTGGGTCACAAGCGCCAGGCTCCGAGGATCTTAGTGCTTTTGGGGGCGTGTTTTAGCAGCTAGAAGCAACCAGTGTTAGTGGACAACGTCAGTGAACAACCCTACAAGTGATAACCAATGATTAGAAAAAATAAATAAAGTAAAGGGCGAGAGAAAGCCTGAAATTATACAACAGAAATTTCAAAGTGCCAGTTCGTTGAAGCCTAGTTGGCACCTGTTTGCCACATTGTTACACATATACAAAGTACAAAGCGAGTGACTAAAGAGAAAAAAACCAAATAGAATTAAGAGAGGGTGGTAACGACAAAATGTGATGTAGCACACAGCGTGAACAAGCACCAGAAAGGGGAATATATAAAATGTATACATAAATATATATAAGCAGAGGTGGTGGCAGCAGTGGGCCTTTGGGGGAGTACGCCGCCATAACAGGTTGGGTGTCATCACAATAAGAAAGTGTACTTACCAAAGGTGAAGTGTAAATTATAAAAGTAGCAGTATACAAGTGATAAGTGTGGTAAATGAGGACTCAAAAGGGCAAAGAAAAGTATAGCCAAAGAAGTCAGCGGCGGAAGGGCGAGGTGTAAGAGTCATCGTACAGCGAGCATCGTACAGCGAGCATGTAACATCAGGCATCTGGATGGACGTCCCCTCTGAGTAACGTACAAATCACTTGTTTTGGTGGCGGGAAGTCTGAGGGTAGAGGCCGGCCCTGCGGACGCTGGTAGCTCGCTATCTAAACCCTGCTCCAGAGGGGATTATCATAACACACAACACCTACAGTAGTGGGAAGATAAAATTTGTAGGAGCATGGACTAATGGGACTACAGCCCTGAAACAGTTCGAGAGATAATGTTTTAGGACACAAGACAGTACAATCTGAGAAGAAAGAAATTGGTACACATGTAGTAAAAAAGGAGGGCATAACTGGGGAAAGAGTGACTTGTTAACACACGCTAGTATTATAATTATTAGAACTACTTTCAGTGTTAAGGTATCTCATTAGAATTACGGTAACAGAATAGTTTATTTCTGGGACATATAAACAATGACGGGCCACACACACAAAACGCGCGACAACACATAAAAAACTGGGGCCGGGAGCTGGTCTCGAACCCTGAAACCACAACTAGTAGAACACACAGCTGATCCTGGAATTTGACCACCTCCCCCACAGACCCCCCACAGACCTCATCCCTACCTTTTCCCCCCTCGCGTTTCCTCCTCCTCCACAACCTTTCCCCTCCCTCCCCCTACTCCTCACTCACTCACTCATCTCTCTCTCCTTTTTTCCTCCTCTCCTCTCCCCTCTCCTCCTCACCTCTCCTCTCTCTCCTCCTCTCTCCTCTCTCTTCTCTCCCTCCTCTCTCCCTCTCTCTCTCTCTCTCTCTCTCTCTCTCCCTCTCTCTCTTCTCTCCCTTTTCTTTTCTTCTCTCTCCTCCCCTCTCTCTCTCTCTCTCTCCCTTTTTCTCCCCTCTCTCCCTCTCTCTCCCTCGCTCCCTCTCTCTCCCTCTCTCTCCCTCTCTCTCCCTCTCTCTCCCTCTCCCTCCCTCTCTCTCCCTCTCTCTCCCTCTCTCTCCCTCTCTCTCCCTCTCTCTCCCTCCCCTCCCCTCTCTCTCTCTCCCGCTCCCTCTCTCTCCCCTCTCTCTCTCTCTCTCTCTCTCTCTCTCTCTCTCTCTCTCTCTCTCTCTCTCCCCTCTCTCCCCTCTCTCTCTCCTCTCTTTTTTTTTTTTTTTTTTTTTTTTTTTTTTTTTTTTTTTTTTTTTACACAGGTTTTTGACAAGGTTAAGGATCCCTAGCTTTATTGACGCTATTTATAGGTTAAGGATTCCTAACTTTATTGGCAAGCAAAAGAGCTGTTACCTACATCAGCTCATTTGAAAGCATTTTTATTGTTATGAGACATACAAGTAGGGAACAGGATGAAGTTGGAGCCATCTGTGGGCCAGCATTTTCATTTGATCAACTGACGTTATCTCGTTGACATCATTATGCTGTACGAATGTGTTCCATACTCGATCATCCTGGTATGTATGATCTCAGATGGAGTGATGTTCTGGAGAAGGGTACGGGCCAGAGTGAAGTTGCTGCTTTCTGCCCTTCTTGTGGCATAAAAGCTTGTTTCACGCTGTCCCTCGAAGGGGATCCAAGTGTGGTATTTTTGACAATATTGGCCTTGTACATAACAGTAAGGCCACCCACATCCCTCCTATGTTGAAGGCTCTGCTGAAATGACAGATCTATCCAGGATGGTCCGGGCGAGAGATGAGACGTCTTGCTCTGTTCTCTACTCTGTCAAGCAGTCGCAGATGAGAGGGGGGCAGGCAAACCAAGAAAGTGGAGCATACTCAAGGTGTGAGCGTACTTGTGCCTCGTACAGGATCTTGCAACCCCTACTGCCCAAGCAGATGCGAGATACGGCGAAGTGCTGAAAAGCTTCCTGGCTGCCTTGTTTGCAAGATTTACAACATGGTTCTTCATGGTTAGTTTGGAGTCAAATTTCGCCCCAAGGGTATCAACTTCTTCTCCAGGGGCCAACATCGTCCCATTCATCCTTACTACTGCACCAGCATTTAAACCCTTTATGGTGCCCCAGAGACGATCATCATTTGCGTTTTCTCAGGGGCAAAAAGTTACTTGCCATCTATTTCCCCAAGCTGATATAGCTCTCAGCTGGTGATTGATGTAGCTTAGAGCAGCTGGCATTCCCTCGCCCTCCTTTCTCCCTCTCTCTCTCTTTCTCTCCCTCCCCTCCCCTCTCTTTCTTTCTCCCTCTCTCTACCCTTTCTCTTCCCCCCCCACATTTCTTTTCTCTCCCCCTTGGTCTTATCCCTCACCCCAATACTCTCTCCTCTCTCCCCCCTCTTTCTACCTTTTCTCTCCCCCTCTCTCTCCCTCTGTCTACCCTTTCTCTCTCCTCTCTCCCTCTTTCTACCCTTTCTCTCTCCCCCCCCACACCCCCTCCCTCCTCTAGCCTTCTGTCTGCGGTAAAAAAAAAAAAAAAAAAAAAAAAAAAAAAAAAAAAAAAAAAAAAAAAAAAAAAAAAAAAAAAAAATATGGGTGGCCTTAGAGGACGGAAAACCAGAGATCTGGTAGACGAACCAGGGAGGAAAGACTGGGAGTTAGAGCTCCAAAAAAGGGAGGAAGAGTGGGGAAGGAAGATAGTAGAGCTTGGTAAGAAAATGGAGGAGCGGATAGCTGAAGAGTGCAGGAAGTGGGAAGTACAGGTCTTAGCAGCAGAAGCTAGGATACAGTGCTTAGAAGAGAAACTGCAAAGCCTGAAACAGATTAGAGAGACAAATGACAATTCAGATGTGACATCAGGGAAAATCAAAGTCAGGCGCAGACAAGGGGATGGTAAGCAACAACGGAGACATGCCGTACACGAAGGCCCTATCAGACCTACGTGGGGCCAGGGAAAAGACGATGAGCACACTGAGATCAAACGACAAGTCTGAAGACAATGAAGGAAATTCAAAGTCAGGGCGCAGACAAGGGGATGGTAACAACAACGGAGACATGCCGTACACGAAGGCCCTATCAGACCCACGTGGGGCCCAGGGAAAAGACGATGACACACTAAGATCAAGCGACAGGTCCGAAGACAATGAAGGGTTTTTTATATGCAGAGATTCTAACAGCCAACTGCAGTAGGGAAGGGACAGCTGGCCAGGAAAGACAGTTCACTGAGAATAGAAGTTTCAGATATGACAGGGACTGAAGGGAAGAACATGTCAATGGAAGAAATAAAATGCCTCAGAGGAAGCAGATGGAGACTCAGTGGGAGGAGGAAAGGGCGAGGTCAGTTTTTGTGTACGGCTCCAAGAAGCCAAGGGGCCAACTTGAAGAAAAAAAACAGGAGGAGAAAAAAATGATTGAAGGCATCATGAAAACAATAGGGGAGGGAATATGACCCAGGTGACAAATTTTCAGAGAATTGGGTGGTTTGCGAGTGGATGGATACGGCCTGTCAGAGTAACTTTCAAGGAAGAATCAGTTCGAACCAGGATTCTGCAAGAGAAAGCAAGAATGAGGGACAAAGAGGGGTACCAGAGAGTATAACTCGACCGCGACAGAACACAAGAAGAAAGGACTACACTGAAAGAGAGGGTACAGAGACGCAAGGAGGAACGAGAAGCAATGAAAATGAGCAGGACCCAGACGCAGGAGGAAGGGCAAACACACCCCACAGAATCTCCCGCCAAAAGACTCCACCCGCGACATTCCCAACGCAACTGAGCAACCTATACTACAACCCACTCACTGTTTCCCCCTGCCACCAAACCCCCCTATCACAAACCTCACCCCAACAGCTGTCCCTTATGGGCTCCTGGCCCCACCCCCATCAACACATACCCCACCTACACCACAGCCCCATATAGGCACCCACCAAGGCCTCTCGCTCCCCCAACCCCAATATACTTGCATGACCACAATGATAGAAAAGAAACAAAGGTTTGGTCCACAAACGAGGATGGAATAACGAATAAACATGAGGAGTGGAAAAGAAAGAAAACAGTGAAAAATCCCCAGATATCATAGCAGTCACAGAAACAAAACTCGCTGAGACAATAACAGACCAATCTTCCAAAAGGGTATCAGATCCTGAGGAAAGATAGAAGGAGTAGAGGGGAGGAGGGTTGCACTGCTCATAAAACACCAATGGGATTTGAGGAAATGGAAGGCATGGACATGATTGGAGAAAGAGACTACATTGTAGGTACAATTCAGTCCGGAGAACATAAAGTAGTCATTGTAGTGATGTATAACCACCACAGAACTGCAGGAGGCCAAGAGAGGAGTACGAAGAAAACAACAGGGCGATGGTGGACACACTGGCTGAGGTGCAAAGAAGAGCTCACTCGAGCAGAGCAAAGTTACTGGTAATGGGCGATTTCAACCACAGGGAGATTGACTGGGAAAACCTGGAGCCACATGGGGTCCCGAACATGGAGAGCCAAGATGAAGGATGTGGTACTTGAAAACCTCATGCATCAACATGTCAGGGACACAACCAGAGAGAGAGGGGAGGATGAGCCAGCAAGACTGGATCTTGTGTTCACCCTGAGCAGTTCAGACATCGAGGACATCACTTACAAGAGGCCCCTTGGTGCTAGCGATCATGTGGTTTTGAGTTTTTTACTATATAGTTTGAGTTACAGGGAAAGGGAACAGAACTGAAAGGGACAGGCCAAACTATAAAAGGGGGACTACACAGGTATGAGAAACTTCCTGCAGGAGGTTCAGTGGGACAGAGAAATGGTAGGAAAATCAGTAAACGAAATGATGGAATATGTGACAACAAAGTGCAAGGAGGCAAAGGAAAGTTTTCTTCCCAAGGAGAAACAGAAAATAATAGGAAGACCAAAACGAATCCTTGGTTTACCCCAAGGTGTAGGGAGGCAAAAACTAAGTGCAAAAAGGAATGGAAAAGGTACAGGAGGCATAGGACCCAGGAAAACAAGGAGATTAGTAGAAGAAACCAGAAACGAGTAACGCAGATAAGGAGGGAGGCCCAGCGACAGTATGAAAACGACATGCATCGAAATCAAAACTGACCCGAAACTGCTGTATAGGGCCCCATTAGGAGGAAGACAACAGTCAAGGACCAGGGGATAAGGCTGAGGAAAGAAGGGGGAGAACTCACAAGAAACGATCAAGAGGTATGTGAGGAGCTCAACACGAGATTTAAGGAAGTATTTACAGTAGAGACAGGAAGGACTCTGTGGGGACAGACCAGATGGGGACACCAACAAGGAATACACCAACAAGTGTTGGACGACATACATACAGATGAGGAGGAGGTGAAGAAACTGCTAAGGGACATCGATACCTCAAAGGCAATGGGACCGGACAACATCTCTCCATGGGTCCTTAGAGAGGGAGCAGATATGTTGTGCATACCACTTACCACAATCTTCAACACATCCTTGGAAAATGGGCAACTACCTGAGGTATGGAAGACGGCAAATGTAGTTCCCATTTTCAAAAAAGGAGACAGAAAAGAGGCACTAAACTATAGACCTATGTCATTGACGTGTATAGTATGCAAAATTATGGAGAAGATTATCAGGAGGAGAGTGGTGGACCACCTGGAACGGAACAGGAGTATAAATGCCAACCAGCACGGATTCACGTAAAGCAAATCCTGTGTCACAAACCTTCTGGAGTTTTATGATAAAATAACAGAAGTAAGACAAGAGAGAGAGGGGTGGGTTGATTGCATCTTCTTGGACTGCAAGAAGGCCTTTGACACAGTTCCTCACAAGAGATTAGTGCAGAAGCTAGAGCATCAGGCGCATATAACAGGAAGGGCACTGCAATGGATCAGAGAATACCTGACAGGGAGGCAACAACGAGTCATGGTACGTAATGATGTATCACAGTGGGCACCTGTGACGAGCGGGTCCCACGGGGGTCGGTCCTAGGACCAGTGCTATTTTTGGTATATGTGAACGACATGACGAAGGGTTAGACTCAGAAGTGTCCCTGTTTGCAGATGATGTGAAGTTAATGAGGAGAATTAAATCTGATGAGGACCAGGCAGGACTTCAAAGAGACCTGGACAGACTGGACACCTGGTCCAGCAAATGGCTTCTCGAATTTAATCCTGCCAAATGCAAAGTCATGAAGATAGGGGAAGGGCACAGAAGACCACAGACAGAGTATAGGCTAGGTGGCCAAAGACTGCAAACCTCACTCAAGGAGAAAGATCTTGGGGTGAGTATAACACCGAGCATGTCTCCGGAAGCACACATCAATCAGATAACTGCTGCAGCATATGGGCGCCTGGCAAACCTGAGAACAGCATTCCGACACCTTAGTAAGGAATCATTCAAGACACTGTAACACCGTGTATGTCAGGCCCATACTGGAGTATGCAGCACCTGTTTGGAACCCGCACTTGATAAAGCACGTCAAGAAACTAGACAAAGTACAAAGGTTTGCAACAAGGTTAGTTCCAGAGCTAAGGGGAATGTCCTATGAAGAAAGATTAAGGGAAATCGGCCTGACGACACTGGAGGACAGGAGGGTCAGGGAGACATGATAACGACATATAAAATACTGCGTGGAATAGACAAGGTGGACAAGGACAGGATGTTCCAGGAGGGGACACAGAAACAAGAGGCCACAATTGGAAGTTGAAGACACAAATGAGTCAGAGAGATAGTAGGGAAATATTTCTTCAGTCATAGAGTTGTAAGGCAGTGGAATAGCCTAGAAAATGACGTAGTGGAGGCAGGAACCATACACAGTTTTAAGACGAGGTTTGATAAAGCTCATGGAGCGGGGAGAGAGAGGGTCTAGCAGCAATCGGTGAAGAGGCGGGACCAGGAGCTAGGACTCGACCCCTGCAACCACAAATAGGTGAGTACACACACACGCACGCGCACACACACAGACACACACACACACACACACACACACACACACACACACACACACACACACACACACACACACACACACATATGCAAAGGGACACTCACAGACATACACACAGACACAGACACACACACACATAGACTGGATGTTCCAGAGAAGGGACACAAACACAAGAGGTCACAATTGGAAGTTGAAGACTCAAATGAATCAAAGGGATGTTAGGAAGTATTTCTTCAGTCATAGAGTAGTCAGGCCGTGGAATAGCCTAGACAGTGACGTAGTGGAGGCGGGAACCATACATAGTTTTAAGGCGAGGTATGATAGAGCTCATGGAGCAGGGAGGGAGAGGACCTAGTAGCAATCAGAGAAGAGGCGGGGCCAGGAGCTGTGACTCAACCCCTGCAACCACAAATAGGTGAGCACAAATAGGTGAGTACATACACACATACACACACAGACACACACAGAGACACACACACACAGACACACACAGACTTACACACAGACACAGACATACACACAGACACAGACACAGACACACACACACAGACACACACACACAGACATACACAGACACACACAGACACACACAAACACACAAACACACACACACACACACACACACACATACACACACACACACACACACAAAGACACACACACAACACACACACACACACACACACACACACACACACACAAAGACACACACACACACACACACACACACACACACACACACAGACACACAGACACACACAGACACACGCACACACACTCACAGACACACACACATATACACACACACAGACACACACACATATACACACACACAGACACACACACAGACACACACAGAGGAGAGAGGAAGGCCTCTGGGGGGACAGATCAGATGGGGACACCAGCAAGGAATACACCAACAAATGTTGGACGACATACATACAGATGAGGAGGAGGTGAAGAAACTGCTAAGGGACATAGAGACCTCAAAGGCAATGGGACCGGACAACATCTCCTCGTGGGTCCTTAGAGAGGGAGCAGATATGCTGTGTGTGCCACTTACCACAAACTTCAACACGTCCCTGGTAACTGGGCAACTACCTGAGGTATGGAAGACGGCAAATGTAGTTTCCATTTTTAAAAAAGGAGACAGAAAAGAGGCACTAAACTATAGAACTGTCTCATTGACGTGTATAGTATGCAAGAATATGGAGAAGATAGGGGAAAAGGGATATTAATAAGGTCTTGAGGATGTCTCTCCAAGAGAGAACCCGCAGTAATGGATTTAAATAAGATAAGTATAGATTTAGATAGGAAAGTATTGGTTTGGAAATAGGGTAGTTGATGAGTGGAACAGTCTACCTAGTTGGGTTATTGAGGCTGGGACTTTGGGTAGTTTCAAATTTAGGTTGGATAAGTACATGAGTGGGAGGGGTTGGATTTGAGTGGGACTTTCACATCAGAGCTTATTTCTTGGGTAGCATTGAAAATTGGGTTGGGCAAATGTTTCGTTAGTGGAATGAATTGTAAGGACCTGCCTAGTATGGGCCAACAGGCCTCCTGCAGTGTTCCTCCTTTCTTATGTTCTTATGTTCTTATGACACACACAGACACACACAGAGACACACACACAGACAGACAGACACACACACACACGATCGAAGACCAGGCAGAACTACAAAATCATATGGACAGGCTGCAGACCTGGTCCAGCAATTGGCTCCTGGAGTTCAATCCCACCAAGTGCAAAGTCATGAAGATTGGGGTAGGGCAAAGAAGACCGAAGATGGAGTACAGTCTAGGGGCCAGAGACTACAAACCTCACTCAAGGAAAAAGATCTTGGGGTGAGTATAACACCAGGCATATCTCCTGAAGCGCACATCAAACAAATAACTGCTGCAGCATATGGGTGCCTGGCAAACCTCAGAACAGCATTCCGACATCTTAATAAGGAATCGTTCAGGACCCTGTACACGTGTACGTTAGGCCCATATTGGAGTATGTGGCGCCAGTATGGAACCCACACCTAGCCAAGCATATAAAGAAACTAGAGAAAGTGCAAAGGTTTGCAACAAGACTAGTCCAAGAGCTAAGAGGTATGTCCTGCGAGGAGAGGTTAAGGGAAATCAACCTGACGACACTGGAGGACAGGAGAGATAGGGGGGACATGATAACGACTTTCAAAATACTTAGAGGAATTGACAAGGTGGACAAAGACAGGATGTTCCAGAGACTGGACACAGCAACACGGGGACACAGTTGGAAGCTGAAGACACAGATGAATCAAAGGGATGTTAGGAAGTATTTCTTCAGCCACAGAGTAGTCAGGAAGTGGAATAGTATGGGAAGCGATGTAGTGGAGGCAGGATCCATACATAGCTTTAAGCAGAGGTACGATAAAGCTCATGGTTCAGGGAGAGTGACCTAGTAGAGACCAGTGAAGAGGGGGGGCCAGGAGCTTGGACTCGACCCCTGCAACCTCAACTAGGTGAGTACACACACACATACACACACACACACACACAAATGGACACAGACACACAGACACAGACACACACACTCACACACACACACACAAATAACACACACACACACACATACACACACACACATACACACACACACACACACTCACACACACACACACACACCACACACACACACACACACACACACACACACACACACACACACACACACACACAGACACACACACACACACACAGACTCACAGACTCACACACAAACACACACACACACAGACACACACACAGACGCAGACTCACACAGATAAACACACACAGACACATACACACAGACACACACACATACAGACAGACAGACACACTCAAACACACACACACACACAAACACACACACACACACACACAGACACACACACACACACACACACACACAGACACACACACACACACACACACACACACACACACACACACACACACACACATGAAGATGACGTGAAATTGATGAGAAGAATTATATCGGACGAGGATGAGGCAGGACTGCAGAGACCTCCACAGACTGGACATGTGGTCCAGCAACTGGCTTCTCGAATTAAATCCAGCAAAATGCAAAGTCATGAAGATTGAGGAGGGGCAAAGAAGACCGCAGACAGAGTATAGGCTAGGTGGACAAAGACTACAGACCTCACTCAGGGAGAAAGACCTTGGGGTGACCATAACACCGAACACATCACCGGAGGCACACATCAACCAAATAACCGCTGCAGCATACGGGCGCCTGGCAAACCTCAGAATAGCGTTCCGATACCTTAATAAGGAATCGTTCAAGACACTGTACACTGTGTATGTTAGGCCCATACTGGAGTATGCAGCATCAGTCTGGAACCCACACCTGGTCAAGCACATCAAGAAGTTAGAGAAAGTACAAAGGTTTGCAACAAGGCTAGTCTCTGAGCTCAAGGGAATGTCGTACGAGGAAAGGTTAAGGGAAATCGGACAGACGACACTGGAGGACAGAAGGGTCAGGGGAGACATGATAACGACATACAATATACTGCGGGGAATAGACAAGGTGGACAGAGACAGGATGTTCCAAAGAGGAGACACAGAAACAAGGGGTCAGAATTGGAAGCTGAAGACTCAGACGAGTCTCAGGGACGTTAGGAAGTATTTCTTCAGTCATAGAGCCGTCATGAAGTGGAATAACCTAACAAGTGAAGTAGTGGTGGCAGGAACCATACATAGTTTTAAGAGGAGGTATGAAAAAGCTCAGGAAGAAGAGAGTGAGAGGAACTAGTAGCGATCAGTGAAGAGGCGGGGCAAGGAGCTGTGTCTCGACCCCTGCAACCACAACACACACACACACACACACACACACACACTCACACACACACACACATACACACACACACACACACAAACACACACACACACACACACACACACACACTCACACACACAACAACACACACACACACACACACACACACATACACACACACACACACACACACACACACACACACACACACACACACTCACACACACACACACATACACACACACACACACACATACACACATAGTGGGAACACTTCACTCTGGAGGTCCCAAGGTGGTAATAGCAGTGATGTATAACCCACCACAGAACAGCAGGAGGCCAAGGCAAGAGTACGACGAGAGCAATAGAGCGATGGTTGACACACTGGCTAGAGCGGCCAGAAGAGCTCATGCATGCAGTGCAAAGCTCCTGATCATGGGGGACTTTAACCACAAGGAGATCGATTGGGAGAACTTGGACCCACATGGGGGCCAAGATACATGGAGGGCTAAGATGATGGAGGTGGTACTGGAGAACTTCATGTACCAACACGTAAGGGACACTACAAAGAGAGAGGAGAGGATGAACCAGCAAGGCTGGACTTAGTATTCACCTTCAGTAGTGCAGATATCGAGGACATCACATATGAAAGACCCCTTGGGGCCAGTGACCATGTGGTTTTAAGCTTCGAATACACAGTAGAGCTACAAGTGGAGGGAGAAGCAGGAAGGCCAGGACGAATGAAGCCAAACTACAAGAAAGGGGACTACACAGGAATGAGGAACTACCTGAACGGGGTTCAGTGGGACAGAGAACTGGCAGGGAAGCCAGTTAATGAGATGATGGAATATGTAGCAACAAATGCAAGAGGCTGAGGAGAGGTTTGTACCCAAGGGTAACAGGAGTAATGAAAAAGCCAGGATGAGCCCATGGTTTACCCAAAGTTGCAGGGAGGCAAAAACCAAGTGTGCTAGGGAATGGAAGAAATATAGAAGGCAAAGGACCCAGGAGAATAAGGAGAACAGTCGTAGAGCCAGAAACGAATATGCACAGATAAGAAGGGAGGCCCAAAGACAATATGAAAATGACATAGCAGCGAAAGCCAAATCTGACCCGAAACTGTTGTACAGCCACATCAGGAGGAAAACAACAGTCAAGGACCAGGTAATCAGGCTAAGGAAGGAAGGAGGAGAGACAACAGGAAATGACCGTGAAGTATGTGAAGAACTCAACAAGAGATTCAAAGAAGTGTTCACAGAGGAGACAGAAGGGACTCCAAAAGACGGAGAGGTGGGGCACACCACCAAGTGCTGGACACAGTGCACACAACCGAGGAAGAAGTGAAGAGGCTCTGAGTGAGCTAGATACCTCAAAGGCAATGGGGCCAGATAACATCTCCCCATGGGTATATGAGAGAGGGAGCATAGGCGCTATGTGTACCCCTAACAACAATATTCAATACATCTATCGAAACAGGGAGATTGCCTGAGGCATGGAAGACAGCAAATGTAGTCCCAATCTTAAAAAAGGAGACAGACATGAAGCGTTTAAACTACAGACCATGTCACTGACATGTATAGTATGCAAAATCATGGAGAAGATTATCAGGAGAAGAGTGGTGGAACACCTAGAAAGGAATGATCTCATCAACAGCAGCCAGCATGGTTTCAGGGACGGGAAATCCTGTGTCACAAACCTACTGGAGTTCTATGACATGGTGACAGCAGTAAGACAAGAGAGAGAGGGGTGGGTGGATTGCATTTTCTTGGACTGCAAGAAGGCGTTTGACACAGTTCCCCACAAGAGATTGGTGCAAAAACTGGAGGACCAAGCAGGGATAACAGGGAAGGCACTACAATGGATCAGGGAATACTTGTCAGGAAGACA
>NC_069489.1:7675669-7695669 GCF_026875155.1 Cherax quadricarinatus | reverse complement strand
TGTTGCACCAACACTGCAGTGGTTGGGTGGGCGGGCAATGGGCGGTGTTACACCAACAATGCAGTGCTCGGGTGGGCGGGTGGTGGGCTGTGTTACGTCACTACAGTGATCGGGTGGGAGGGTGGTGGGCTGTGTTACACCACTGGAATGCCTTCTCCCTGAAAGCTGACTGCCTTGGATCAAACGCCTAGCGCAAGCTGGACGCCAGTGCTTTGTCCAGTGTGGTGAGATTCGTATAGCTCTGCGTACCTTGTTCCTAGGTTCGTAGGTTCGAGTCTCCTTCAGCCAAAGATCAGTGTTTGTGTATATTTCGCCTGCTCTTGCGAATTCCTTGCATTGTTACACTCTCTCGCAAGGCTGATGCATGCAGGGTATGAGATGAAAAGCTGTAAGCCTTCTCCCTGAAAGCTGGCTGCCTTTGATAAAAAGTCTAGCAGAAGCTGGACGCCAGGGTATTGTCCAGTGTGGTGAGATTGGTATAGCACTGCGTACCTTGTTCCAAGGTTCGTAGGTTCGAGTCTCCTTCAGCCAGAGATCAATGTTTGTGTATATTTCGCCTGCTCTTGCGAATTCCTTGCATTGTTAAACTCTCTAGTTAGGCTGATGCATGCAGGGGATGAGATAAAAAGCTGTAAGCCTTCTCCATGAAAGTTGGCTGCCTTGGATCAAACGTCTAGCGCAAGCTGGACGCCAGGGTATTGTCCAGTGTGGGTAGATTGGTAAAGCACCGCGTACCGTGTCCTAAGGTTCGTAGGTTCGAGTCTCCTTCAGCCAGAGTTCAATGTTTGTGTATATTTCGCATTCTCTCGCGAATTCCTTGCATTGTTCAATTCTCTAGTAATGCTGATGCATGCAGGGGATGAGATGAAAATCTGTAAGCCTTCTCCCTGAAAGCTGGCTGCCTTGGATCAAATGCGTAGTGCAAGCTACACGCCAAGGTATTGTCCAGTGTGGGTAGATTGGTAAAGCACTGCGTACCTTGTCCTAAGGTTCGCAGGTTTGAGTCTACTACAGCCAGAGATCAGTGTTCGTGTATATTTCGCCTGCTCTCGCGAATTCCTTACATTGTTCAATTCTCTAGTAAGGCTGATGCATGCAGGGGATGAGATGAAAATCTGTAAGCCTTCTCCCTGAAAGCGGCTGCCTTGGATCAAAGGTGTAGTTTAAACTACACGCCAAGGTATTGTCCAGTGTGGGTAGATTGGTAAAGCATGGTTTATATATATATAATATATATATATATATATATATATATATATATATATATATATATATATATATATAAATATATATATATTATATATATATATATATATATATATAATTGTTGGTCGACAAAATAATTGAAACACCTAGCATCTTCTCATAATAATTTTGTAACGTGTATAAAATCATGAAATTTTGCTATTTTTGTGTTTTTATGATTTATTATTGGTCTTTCTTATTCCTTTTTGGTGAGAATGTTATTTTTTTACAGTTTTATGAAGAGAAATTAACTACAATCCCTAAAATGATTGATCTGTCAGACTTTGAATGGGTTCGAATTGTTGGTGCTCATATGGGTGGTTGTAGCGTAACGAAAACAGCTGGACTTTTTGGTTTATCAAAAGGTATTGTCTCGAAGGTGATGACAGCCTTTGCAAAAGATGGGAAAACCTCTTCATCAAAAAAAAAAACTCTGGAAGGAAGCGAAACCTGTCAGATAGGGATCGTCGAACTCTTTCACGGATTGCTAGAAAGGATCATAAGACTACAGCATCCAAAACTGCAGCAGAGCTTAATGAACACCTCCATAACCCAGTTTCCACAAAAACTGTAAGAAGGGAACTTCATAAAGCTGGATTATATGCGAGAACTGCAATTGGGAAACCCTTACTTTCAAAAGCCAATGTTGAAAAGCATGTAGAGTGGTGTAAAAATCATGAATAGTGGTCCTTAGACAACTGGAAGAATTTTATTTTTCTCCTTATTTCACCTTATTTCCAACCTCAGGCCGAGTATACATGTGGAGACAGCCAAAAGACGCATATGATCCCGACTGTCTTCTTCCAATTGTTAAACACGGAGGAGGTTCTGTGATGATTTCGGGTGCTATATCTTGGAAATCTGCAGGCCCAGTGGTTGCCCTTCATGGCAGAATTAAAAGTTAAGATTATTTAAACATTTTAGGAGAACATCTTCATCCTGTGGTTGCAACACCATCATCACTTAAGGAACTGGAGACTGTTTTATTTGAAGAATGGACAAAAATACCCCTAGAATCTATTCAAACGTTGTATGAATAAATTCCTCGTAGAATTCAAGCAGTAATTACTGCCAAAAATGGTCGTACACCATATTACGATAAATTTTTTTAAAATTTCAAGGTGTTTCCATTATTTTGGCTAACCCCTTGTTTTGAATTGAATCTCACGAAATACACGGATATGACTTTTGGTGATCAGTCAAGTCGACCGGATACCAGAGTGAGCATAGTTTCAAACATATCACCAGAGTCACCAACAAACGAAAATCCTCTGTAGACAAAACATTTTTTTTCATAAATGTGAGGGAAAAGTTCAATAGATCTGAGTAGAGAGGGAATATATATATATATATATATATATATATATATATATATATATATATATATATATATATATATATATATATATATATATATTATATATATATATATATATATATATAATATATATATATAATATATATATATATATATATATATATATATATATATATATATATATATATATATATATATATATATATATATATATATATGTATATATATAATATATATATAATATATATATTAATATATATATATATATATATATATATATATATATATATATATAATATATTGATAATAGTTTAATTGCCGGCTACTCGTTAAGGTAGGGTCAGTCTAGCTCCCGATATTCCTGCCTTTTCTCCCCCAACCCCTAAATTGATAGTTTGTCTGCCGGCTACTAGTTAAGGTAGGGTAAGTTAAGCTCCCGTTTTTCCCACCTTTTCTCCCCATCCCTGAAAGTGATAGTTTGACTGCCGGCTGCTTGTTAATGTAGGGTCAGTCTAGCTCCCTCTATCCCTTCCCCTCCCTCTTCCCCCCCCCGGGAAGGTGACGTGTGGGGCTCTGGTTAAACAGTAAATCACTAGACTCACAGCTCCCAACTCTACTGTAAGTACATGCCTGTCTTGTATTCTAGTGGATTTATTGGTTGAAATCTTCACTTTTGATCAATAATAAACTTAGTCTTTTCAGCCTTGCTCTATGTTGACTGTTGTAATAATCACCACATCTTTTAAGTATCAGACTTACCACGGAGAGTGATTATTTAAGCAGTGGGTAACCTGTCTATCTTTCCAGCTTGGATGTCAGAGAGGGTCACCTGGCCATCAACGAGGAGAACAGGAGAAGGACTAACGTCCAGAGACTTCTCCATTTTTGAACTACCTGTGTACCTGTATGAAATTGCATGACGTAACTCCACAGCATTGCAGCGGTAAAGAACCTGCTTTCCTGTCATCGGGAGAGATTACTCACTGGTATACTGTGACGAACTAGCCAGTGGTGGTCACCAACACCTGCGACCCCCACCCCATCATCAGCAACGGCTACGATTGCAACAACAGTGTCACCAACACCAGACACCTTTATTAGCGTTGAATTCAGTTATTTATATTTTTCATTTTTCATTTTCTTTAATGTAGGATTAATATTTCATATTTAAGTGTTTTATATTTTATATTCTATATAATAGTGTTTGTCTGTTATTTCTTTTTCTATTCATTAATTTTCCTGAGGAGGAGCCAGCCTGAGTAATACTGACTGAAATTGTTACAGGGCTGAGTAATCCTTCACAATAAATCTAAGAGTAGCTTCAGGAATCTCAACCATCATTCGAAACCCTCTATATAATATTTGTCATGCCCATTTTGGAATATGCAACACTAGAGTTTAACTAACACTTGATATATCAGCAAGAATTATCCCCAGTTAAGGGGTTCAAGCATTTGATAAAAGAACAAGTGGAGACGTTGTATAACTATACAAAATAATTTTAGGGAATTTAGATGATAGACAGAATTTGACTGTTTGAAAGATTAGAGAAGGTAATATACAGAAGAGATATGAAGAATTCAAGACATAATTTAAACTCAGGATGGTCAGGAAGAGGAATGGACTAGATAAAGATGTATGTAGATCGAATCTGGTAAGTTGCAACAAGAAAATTATGGCAGCAGCTGAGACTCAACCCTTGTAACCATATAATGTTTATTAGATACACATAGAAAAGTACAAACACACTCACAATATAGACAAAGGCATAGTTATGGAGGCAGACTTTATTAAGGAAAACGAAATTTTTAGGACAATACCTTTTACTTTAGAAAGAAGTGACGGATCACAGCGTGAATCATTTAATAAAACCTGAAGAACTCCAGAATGGTTGCGCCTCGCTGCACAGTGTAGAGGTGTCCATCCATCATCATCCTGACAGTTGGGATCAGTAGCAGCAAGAAGGATCTTCACACAATCTATATGACCAACCGCAGCTGCTATGTGAAGAGCGCTCTTACCTGCACCACAAAACATTTTGATTTGATTCATCGAAATATAATTAAAATTATTATTGTCAGTAGTTGTAGCAGCAGTAGCATTAGTAATACGAATAGTAGTCATAGTCGTTTTAGAATCAGCAGTACTAATATTTATTTTCTTAAAATTTATGTATTTCACATTATGTTTCAACAACAACAACAACCATTGTTATGGTTATTAAAAATAATAATGATAACAATAATAATAGCAAATCAAGTCCTAAAAAGTATTTGTCTACATTTACTCATATCTTAAATCGTCACAAGTGCTACCTGGAAGACCAGACTCCTCGCACACAAAACCTCCTTTACCACCTGAGACCTCTCCTAGGTTGACCTCTACACTTCCTTCCCTCTACTGCAGATTTATACACTAAGTCATTCTGTTTTGTTCGATGCTCTCAAAATGTTCGAACCACCTCAACAACAACTCCTCAGCCAAAGGGGGTAGAAACCCCTTCTCCTGTATATATTACTAAATTTGCAAGGAGAAACTTCTGTTTTTCCGTTTGGGCCACCCAGCCTCAGAGGGATATGGCTGGGACATTGAAAAAATAATATTTATATATATGTCGTGCCAAATACGTAAAACTTGCGATCTTGGCTTAAATAGCAACGCTCATCTTGCCAAATAGGACAAGCGAAAATTTGTGTATGCAATAATTTTGCAAAAATCATTCTGAATCTAACAAAAAAATATATTTCATTGTGTTTATTTATTATTAAATTATTGTAAACTTATCTAAAATATATCTAGTTTGATTAGCCTAAATTAAATTGAGCTTTTTGTAATAAGGTTTAGTTAGTTTTCTAAGGTTCTTGTGGAAAATTTATATTTTCCGAAAATACAGTGTATTTTGTATGTAAATTGATGATATATATTGTAGTTAATAAAAAATAATTTGTAAAGAATAAAGAAACCAGTGAGGATGTTAGTGTTGCTTGCAGGAGGCCATTGTTTTTGAACTCGGCAAGATAAATGATAGTGAAAATCAGAAGAATTTTCATCGATCTAGAGGATAAATTGTGTTTAAAACCTCTCAAATAGGAGCAGAAATTGTTGGATTTGCAGTCCTGCAGAATGTGATAAACAGGCAACTGGACAGGACTCAGTAAGTAGATGGGAAAAGGTTAAAATTACCCCAGACATTGTTCGCATCGCTGTTGGGCCGTGCGGACGCACTGCGCAGTAGCTCCCACTACACCTGGTTTCTGCGCAGTTTTCACTGTTCAGACATGGCGGAGTACACCGGCAGGAGGATTAACACAGTCTGCATTGAGCTGTTGAAGGGTTCTCTGAGCCCTGCTACGATGAATTTCCTTCTTCCTGCGATTATTAGGGATTTATATGGAATCCCTAATGAGGAGCTGTATGGTGTGGCCCTTAATGGGATGAAACGAGTATTTGTGAAGTTCCTGAGGACTAGCTACTACAGCAGTGTGGTGGAGGAGTACCAGGAACGCCGAATGTGCCTCAACTCGACGATGGATGTGTGCATGCATGACGTGTCTACTTACTACACGTGGGTACGAGTGAGGAATGTACCCTTTGAGGCAACTAAGTTTGGTATAGAGGAAGTTTTTAGCAAGTATGGAGTCATTCATGAAGCTAGAGGAGGGGTATGGAGGGATGGACCATATGAGGGCCTCCCGGAAGGGTCATACAATATCAAGATGACCTTAAAGACGCCTATACCTTCGTATGTCATGTTGACAGGCACCAGAAATCAGGTATATGTGTCGTATGTGGGGCAAAGGAGAACGTGTCGTCTTTGCGGCTCTTATGACCATATAGCGGCGCAATGTGCACGTAGAGTTGCCCCGGGGGTGTCAGCCCCGGTAGAGGTGGTCCAGCAAGCGAGTGTGGTGGCGGCGGCGAGGACTGGGACTCTATGGAGTGAGGAGGTGGAGAAGGAAGGTGAACAGATGGGGACGTGTGTCACACTCCCGGTGGAGGATGGAGATCCTACTCCAACGCCTGTGGTGGTGGAGGAAGTGGTGGAGTCGACACAGGAGGTGTCCTTGGAGTCAGTGCTCCAGGAATTCTTGGAGGAGGCTTTGGTAGGAGAGGACATGGATGGACGGACCAGTGAAAAGCAGCAATTGCAAGGGCAGAGTGAGAAGACGGAAGTAGCAGGGAATACTGGAAAGGATACACTTGAAGTGGCAGAGGTACACAGGGAGGATGTACCTGAGGAAGAGATGGCTGTGGGAGGAAGCTCTAGGAAGCGGCCAGCGGGGTTGACTGAATTAGATGATGTTTTAACACCTGGGCAAAGACCAGGCAAGAAGGCATGGGCAGAGGTGGTCCGCAAATCCCCTACAGGGGGGGAGTACAGGAAAAATCGGGGGGGGGAGAGACAAGGGGGGGTAGGGGGTCTTATTAAAAAGAGTAATAAGGAAAGTGTGAGCAGCTTGAAGGGAAGTGTGAGCAAGCCACAGCGGCACAGAGGTAAGCCGCCTTTCCTTGACCATTCAGGTGTGTAACGTTAAATGCTAATGGCCTAAAGACTGAAGTAAAAAGGGTGTGGTTGGAGTGGTTCCTCAAAAGGTATGACGTGGATATTTGTTTCCTACAGGAGCATAACTATAAGTCAGGTAATGAATTGAGATTGAGAGGATATAAGTTGTTTGTAAGCATGGCAACGCTTTTAAAGGGTGGAGTGGCTATTTTAGTAAAGGAGACCAGTCCCTTGCGAGTCATGGGGTGGGAGGAGGGGGGGGAGGGTTGTTCGGGTGGATGGGTGGTGGGGGGAGAGTAGGGTGTGTTTTGTGGGATTTTATATGCCTGCGATTGGTAACGTGAGGATAAAATCAGATTTTGTTCGCTACGTGTTGTTATACTATCTCAGGGGTTTACCTGCCATAGCGATAATTGGAGGTGATTGGAATTGTGTGATTAGGCATGCAGACGTAGTACCTAGAGGGGCGGGGTGCGTGTTGGGTGTCTTAAGGGATGCACTGTGTGATGTCGGGGTGGTAGATGTGGTTGGAGGGGGGAGGTATCAGGTTGAGCATACCTATGTACAGGGGAGTTATGAGGCAAGGTTGGATAGGATTTATGTGAGGCAGGGGATAGGAGTGGAGAGAGTTAGAACAGTAGACGTGGGTTTATCTGACCACAGAGCAGTGTTGGCTGACCTTAGGGTAGATGGTATTCCGAGAATATATCAGAGCTATTGGAAATTAAATGTGAGGCTTTTAAAGGAGGAAGATCAAGGTCGGTCTTTTCAGTCATGGTGGAAAGGGTTTTGGGAGGCTAGGGATGAGGAGGTGGATTTGCTAGATTGGTGGGAGTTGCAGGCAAAGGGGGAAAATTGCAGAATTTTTTAGGAAGAGGGGAAGGGAACGGGCACGCTGGAGGTTTGGATTGCAGAATTATTTAGAGGGTCAGTTGAATGATTGTTATGCGGCGGGGGGGTAGGGGGGGGAGGGGGAGTACGAGGAGTCATGGGGGAACTTAGGAGTCGTTTATGGAGATGCATAATGAACGTTTTGATGCACTCAGGGTCAGGGCAGGATTGGAGGACGTACAAAAAGGTGATAAGCCAACCGGTATGTCTCAAAATTCAAGACAGACAGTTGAGGATACGGGGCACTATTGTGGGAGGTGGGGAGGGTTATGTGAAGGGACAGGGTCTCTCTGACACAAAATTCTATCAGTAGGTATGCTGATTCTTGGTTTAAGGAGAAATGGAAGAAAAGGGGGAGGGGTAGGTGGGCTTAGAAACTTTTAGGGCGATAAGGGTTCCGCAGGGTATGGACAGGGGGATCGGGAGTGGTTGGAGGGAGGCATTACGGGGGCAGAGGTGGGGGAAGTGGTGAATGGGTTGAGTCAGGGGAAGGCACCGGGAATAGATGGGTTATCTAATGATTTTTACAAAGCACATTGGGAGGTTCTGAGGGAGTGCCTAGTGGCGGTTCTGAATTATATGTTGAAATGGGGCAGAATGGCGCAAACACAGAGAACTGGGGTCGTTGTCTTGGTGCCAAAGAAGGGGGGAGAGGAGAAGGGTTTGGGAGATTATGGGCCGTTGTCGTTAATTTGTGCACGGATTACAAAATTTTTGCGAAGGTATTGGGGAACAGGCTAAAGAAGGTAATTGGGAGTAGCGTACATGAGGGACAGTATGGGATTCCGGGACGGACTATGAAGAATGGGCATAGTGGGATAAGGGATTTTATAGAGAACTGTCAGGGAGGGGGCGTACTTGGCTTGGATTGGGCACAGGCATATGACTGCATGAAGAGGGACTTTTTGTGGGCTGTTTGGAGAGATTGGGTTTTGGAGGGGGGGTAGTGAGGTGGGTGCGCACACTGTATGAGGGGGCTGTTATGAGGGTGCAGGTTAATGGTAAGCTGGGGGGGCGGTGATGATGGAACAGGGATTAAGGCAGGGTTGCCCACTGTCACAGTTGCTCTTTGCATGTGTGCAACATCCTTTCTTTGAGGCTGTGGACGAGGAATTGCGGGGGATAGGGGGGGAAGTATGGGGGGCATAGTAGGTTATGTGGATGATACAACTGTGTTAGTTACGAGTGGGGAGGCGTTAAGAAGGGTGGGGGAGGTCATACGGAGTTTTGGGAATGTTTCAGGAATGGTAGTTAATTTAGCAAAGTCTAGGTTGTTGGAAGTAGGAAACATGGGTTGGGGGGAGATTGGGGGAGGAGATGGGATGGACGGTTTGTGACAGAATTAGAGTGTGTGGGATATGGTATATGAAGCAGTTGCAGGAATGTAGGCGGATTAACTCAGAAGCAGTCACGAGTAGGGTTATAGGCAAGTTAAAAGGTTTGAGGGTCAGTGAAGTGGCGTTACAGCAGAGGGCGTTGGTAATTAACTCGGTGGTGTATAGTAAGGTCTGGGGTGTAGCGGAGGTGTTCTCTTTGAGGGTGCAGGATTACAGGAAATACAGAGGAGGGGTGTTGAGGTTTGTGTGGGGGTTTGGGAGGGCCTGGTTGTCCAAGGAGGTGGTCATGACGGAGGTGAAACGGGGGGGACTAGGTTTGTTGGCCTTAGGGCCTAGGGTAATGGCATTATATATTAAGCAGAGGTATCTAAGGGTGGGGGGGAGGGGTGTTAGGGTGGATAGGGTGATGAGGGATGCTAGAAACTGGTGGAGTGGTAGGGATTTGGGAAAGTGTGAAGATGTAATAAGATTCATGTTGACAGTGGGGCAGGTAAAAAGGTTGAAGGTAAACACAGTGGTGCGTGCGGTGTGGGGAAGGGGTGTATTGCAGGGGGTCGCAGTATACCCCATGTATAACTGGAGGGCCATATGGAGGGAGTTCAGGACGCTTAGGATACCGGCAAGGGTTAGGGAGTTGGTGTACCGTTTTCTAATGGGTGTTGTGGCATCTAAGCACATGTTGCATAAGATGGGGTTGGTGAGAGAGGCAACATGTTTATTCTGTGGGGAGGAGGAAACTGCATATCATGTAGTATATTTTTGTTCATCTTTGGGCGTGGTGAGGGTTTGGATGGCGGGGGTTATTAGGCTGTTGGGGGGGGAGTTGGTCTTTTCTTAGATCTTTGTCGATGGATGTTAGTGGGGTAGCAAGTGAAGTGGGCAGGGCTCTGATGTATGTCATGGCAGATTATTTGCATGTTTCTTGGGGTATGAGGCAGATTTCAGGGCAGTTGAGGATAAAAGCGTTAGCAGCGAGGTTTTTTAGGACAAGGTGTAGGAATAGGTTAATATATGGGGGAGATGGGAATCAAGTTTTTCGATAGGTTATCGTAATTTTACTGTTGCACAACTTCTCAGGGAACAGGGGGGGGCAAGGGAAGGGTCTCCATTTTTGTGAGGGGGGGGGTGTAAGGTTATGCTAGCAGTGTGGAAGGTGATGAGAGGGTGAGCTAGTGAGAGCATACATTTATGAAATGGTTATGCTCCTGCAGAGATATTTGGTATTGGCGATCAGTACCTTGGTTATATACAGTCATACCTGGAACGTCTTGCATTTACATATTTTGGTTTGGGTATATTATTGCACTCACTGTCGAGGATAGGTGGCTTACGCGGCTGTTGTGGTTTTTTTTAGGACAAGCAGTACTGAACATGTGCAAAAATGATACTGCCAGTGAATACTAGTAATCCTATTATTGACATTGAGAAGGGTTTTCAAAATTTTAAAGTAAAGCAAGGAAACACTGTAGTCATGAGTACGTTAGTATAGGATGATGCTTGTATTTTGTAGTTTTAAACATGTAGCTGCAAGTACTTTCCTTATAGGCCTTGTGGCTTAGCTTTCCTTTAGATATAAATAATAAACAGGTGATTTAATAACAGTCCTTCTCTATAGAAGAAGGATTGTAATACTTTTGCACACGTTATTGTGAAGAATATGACTATGTCAAGGATGTTTAATTTGTGCTTTAGATAGGGAGATTAGGATTTTGTGTCCAGTCATTAACAAGTTTGATCTTGAGCTAGGATTTAGTTAAGTGGTAGGGGTGTACCTGTTTGGTATTCAATGTTTTGCCCCGTCATTGTGTAGGGAGAACCCATTATATGTTTCAATATGATAATTCTAGTCTTGGTTTATATTAAATATTTATATAGGTCGTTCTAAAGTTGAGGGAGCATTTAGTGTATTCTCTAATAATTCACGTGTAAAATCCATGTTATACAATGATGTTCTGACAGTTTGAATTTTTTGGTTGATGTTTTATCAATATTGATGTTAAATATTGTGGGTGTTTATTCTTCCACTTATATAGGTGTGTGTGTATAGTAATATAATGTACATATCTGTGTTCCTATGTACTTTTATATTTTTGTTTTGTAGTTTATGCATCACCAACTTCTGGTAATTTCTCATTAAGGTTTAATGAGGTAAGGGCATAACCTTGATTGTTTGGCTACTTATGGCTTTTTCTCGAAACGGTGCATGTAAATATTTTTGTCGGCACTGACTTTATTAATTATAGTAAGGGGGGATTTGGTAGGTCATGTTGTTGGATGTGTAACTGGTGGTAATATAACATCAGCTATAGTGTTATTTACGTACTGGGATTGTGTGGTAGAGGAATTTTGTTAATATCCAGTATACTTCTTATTTTATTGATCACTTATACATCCTTGTATTTGTTGTAAGAAAATGAGGGGGCAGGGGACTGGATTATATGAGAATGACTTTGTATATAAACTTTCATGTACAATGTAAATACGTGTGACATTCTTTGGATTATATAGCCTTTTGTGGTAAGATACTGGATGTATCTATGAATTTAATAAACCCACCTGTATGTTCAGGAATGGGTTGTCCTTCGTGTAGTCTCATGTAAGTTTGCATTTTTGGGGGGATTCAAACAGTTTAAGTTGAACGAGTGTTTTCTTATGTATAAGTTAGTGATGGGATAGGGAACGTGGAGCTGTTTTGTTTCATATTTAATGGATAACATGTCTTAGTTTATGTGACGTATGTATAGCATACATGTATAATGTGTATTGTGTTTTTTAAATAAAATATAAAAAAAAAATTACCCCAGTTGAGTAATGTCTATTTTTATGTTGGAATTCTGGCCAGTATTTTCTTCATATTTTAGGCAGGGGTTTGTGTATGACACACCAAGTAATCTCCAGACAAATTGGTGAGTGTTACTATTATATATTCTCCTTTTGTTACATAAATTTGTATATGTAGTCATTTATTAAATTTAATATACAATCACATAATTATATTAATGTTTACCAGAATTCCTGGTGATATTTATTTCATCGAAATTAATATAGGTGAAGAGCGACTTGTAGAGATAGAGAGAGTAGAGTAGGTATTGAAGGTGGACAATTTTTGCGACCTAGGATATCCTAAAATTCCTACAAGTCTCTATAACTTCGTAAAGAATAATTATCTTTGTTACTATTTTCTGGTATGTATCTTATGAGGCTCATCCAGGTAATTTTAAATTTCCACGTAGTTGCCCACTGGTCATTGATTGAACAGGATATAATTAGTGAAGTCATTAATTAGTGAATTAATTACTTAATAATTATAAGTGAAATACACAAATAAACCGCACATAGAAGAGAGGAGCTTACGACGACGTTTCGGTCAGACTTGGACCATTTACAAAGTCACACTAACTAGAAGTGGAGCAGGACTGCTATATATAGACAGGAAGAGGTAGTGGTGGTAGTAGTAGTAGCAGTAGTAGTAGTAGTAGAAGTAGTAGTAGTAGTAGTGGCAGTGGTAGTAGTGGTGGTGGTAGTCGTAAGCTCCTCTCTTCTACGTGTGGGTTATTTGTGTATCGTTCCAGTAACGGTATTGTGCCTTCTTTTGTTATTTATAAGTGAAATAACAGAAGGAGGTGGATGTTAGATACACAAATTTAATTAATTGTGTAGTGCATTATAATTACTACAACAATAATTTTGCTAAGCTCAAGTGTAGCTAGGATTTATGTTAATGTCTATTGAAAATTCATAGCATAATTTCCTTACATGTGTAATTGCTAAGCTCAAGTGTAGCTAGCATTTATATTAATGTGTATTTAAAATTTATCTTATAATTTCCTTACATGTGTAATTGCTAGGTTCAAGTGTAGCTAGGATTTATATTAATGTGTATTTAAAATTTATATTATAATTTCCTTACATGTATAATTGCTAAGTTCACGTGCAGCTAGGATGTATATTAATGTGTATTAAAGATTAATATTATAATTTCCTTACTTGTGTAATTGCTAAGTTCAAGTGTAGCTAGGATTTATATTAATGTGTATTAAAGATTAATATTATAATTTCCTTACTTGTGTAATTGCTAAGCTGGAATGTACCTAGGATTTATATTAATGTGTATTAAAGATCAATATTATAATTTGCTTACTTGTGTAATTGCTAAGCTGGAATGTACCTAGGATTTATATTAATGTGTATTAAAGATTAATATTATAATTTGCTTACTTGTGTAATTGCTAAGCTGGAATGTACATAGGATTTATATTAATGTGTATTAAAGATTAATATATAATTTCCTTCATAATGTGTAATTGCTAAGCGAATGAACCTAGGATTTATT
This sequence comes from Cherax quadricarinatus, assembly GCF_026875155.1. NCBI lineage: Eukaryota > Metazoa > Arthropoda > Malacostraca > Decapoda > Parastacidae > Cherax > Cherax quadricarinatus. Next base: position 7,682,041 of record NC_069489.1, on the reverse strand, counting down.
ATTAATGTGTATTAAAGACAATTTATAATTTGCTTACTTGTGTAATGTAAGTGGAATGTACTAGGATTTATATTAATGTGTATTAAAGATTAATATTATAATTTGCTACTTGTGTAATTGCTAATGCTGAATGTACCTCGATTTATATAATGTATTAAGATAATATTAAATTGCTACTTGTGTAATGCTAAGCTGGAATGTACCTAGGATTTATATAATGTGTATAAAGATTAATATTTAAATTGCTTACTGTGTAATGCTAAGCTGTAATGGTACTAGGATTTATATTAATGTGTATTAAGAATAATATTATAATTTGTTATAGTGTAATTGCTAAGCTGGAATGTACCTAAGATTTATTCAAGAGTAAGTTTAATATTTACCTTCATAAAGTTCTAATAAGTACATATCAGTGTTATAATTAAGTTGAATTTTATATATTCCATGTGTGAAAATGAGTAAATTAATGTAATGACAAGCTATAAATTTAGAGCTAAGAAACTATTACAGCTAGAAAGAACCATGTAACAAATCAACAATAAATGTTGGAATTAAGAATCCAGAAACAGTAAATACCGATATTTAAAATTGTTTTGATGCTTAGGATAAATACATTTAATACAAATTAATTATGAAAAATATGGAAGGAGATTTGTTAGTACAATTTTGTTGATGAGACAGAAATTGTCTTAATGATTAAGCAGTGATTATGATTAGAAGAAATAATTCTTCTTGTAAACGTCAAGTTTGAATAATTAAAGGTGTAATCTCACATTACTCTACAGCCTTTCCCATAAATAAGATGTCTTTTCCAAAACTCCCAGAATTATGTTTACCTGTATTTAATCTGGAGAAAACTGGGAGGATTGGTCAATTTTGAAGAACTGTGTTATGATAGAGTGACCTCAGTGACTAACAAATTATTTACCTCATAGGACAGGTAGAGGAGATGTCACTACTCATAAAGCCTTTCCCAGTGTAGATGACTCTTACAAAGAAGCAGTTGACTTGTTGAAAGTCACTTAGGGTAATATAGAACAAAGTAGGTTGGATATAGTGAATATCATTGTTAATTTAAAATCTCCAGATAACACTTACAAAGGTTTACAGCAGTTTAGAGTTAATCTGGAGAGCACTCTCAAAACTTTAAGTAATAAATATAATCTGAATGAATCAGTCTGGTTATCGAGTGCCATTGTACAGAATAAATTAAGCTGTAAAACAGTTGAATGGTTCTCTAACAAGTATCACAAAGGTTATTTTGGTTTGGAGGAAATAAGACTAGGTCTACAAGAATTAATTGTTCAGTTGCATACCAGCCAACATATAATAAAGATGCAACACATAATAACTCTGAGGTATCTGTCAAATTTCACAAAGGGAAAAATTATCCCAATGTTAATAATCCAAATTCACCTCCTAAAAAGACTTGAACAGGCACATATCAAGTAGCAGGAATCAGAAATAGTGATTCTCCTCATCACTCCTGATAGTAACCCAGTTAATAAGAAACCAGTCAAAGAAAAGAGAGATTGTCTCTTCTGCAATGATACTCATTTCTCTAAGAATTGCAATGCATACAATTCATGGGATGATAAAGTTGAAAGATTGGAAGAACTTGACAGATGTATCAGATGTCTAGGTAATCACAATGTAAAGGATTGTTTTGCCAAATTAAACAACTGTTATCAATGTCACAAAGGAAGGCACTATATAGTCATGTGTAAGGGTCTATATGATAATGGTGATAATAATGTTAATGTTGACAACCCTGCCACAAGAGTAGCTAATGTAAAGATTGTTGCTGATGTTAATAATGATGGTTTTGCTGAAGTAGCCTTACCTGTGTTAGAGGTAAAAATTGATTATAAAAGGCATAAATCAAAAAATGTAACTGCATTATTAGACCAGGGATCACAACGTACTTTCATAAAACGTAAATGCCTTAATGGAATGAAGGTACAAATGGGAGATCCTACAACTCTAAAATTATCTGGTTTTCTCTCAGATAAAAGGGCTCAATTGTATGACACTGTTTATGTAACTGTCAGTTTGGGCAATGAGAAAAAACGTATTAAAGCAGTAATTGTGGATAGGCTCCCAGAGAAAATATCTTCAATAGGGCTTAGAAAAGCTACTGAAGGGCTTTCACATAATGTAAATTTAGCACCTTCTGGTGTAAATGATGATTCTATAGGCCCAATAAATATTTTGATAGGTAGTGACTATTACGCCTCCTTTGTAAAGGGTATGGTAAACAAATGTGGTATCACCCTTTTAAAAATTGCAGGAGGTCATGTAATGTGTGGTAGGCTTCCTTGTACTAATAATGCATGACTAGAGGAAACTATAAATACCATCACTGTGTATCTTAGTCATGAAATTGTGCCCCAGTATAATTCTTCCATAGAGGATGGCATAAATTGTGGGAATTAGACAGCATTGGAATCAATGTAAATGAAGAAAGTCCAGAAGATTCTTATACTCAGGAACAGTACCTGAGAGATGTAAAATTTGAATCTTGACATTACTGGGTGCCACTTTAGTGGAGACTGAACTATCCAGAATTGCGCACTAATTACAGAATGGCATATGGCCAAGTAAAGCCTCATCTCTGCGAACTGAGTAAGACACCAGAATTGTTGACTGCCTATAATGATATAATTACTGAACAATTAAATAATAAATTTACAGAGGAGGTACCTCCTGAGCAACCCAAAACTTATGGTCACTATTTCCCACATCACGGAGTGAAGACCACTCCTCTCAGGATTGTGTTAAATTGTAGTGCCAGGAGTAACAAAAATGTACCTAGTTTAAATCAGTGTTTGATGACAGGTCCGTCGTTGACGAAAAAATTAGGAGATATATATAGTATTATTAAATTTCATGGTGAAGAATTATGCCTTTACGACTGGCATAAGTAAAGCATGGCTTTACAAGAGGCTGACCAGGATTGTACCCTCTTCTTATGGCATGAGAATTCTAGTGACCCACTTAGCCCTCTGAAAACCTTTTCCTTTAGGAGAGTATTATTTGGTGCTACCTCCAAGTGACGATAAATGCACACCTTAAAAGTACGGGAAATCCAATGAGTAAAGTAATGAGTAAACAACTGTATGTGGACAATTTCCTCGGTGTGACGTCAACTGAAGAGGAACTGTTGATGACATATGGAGAGGCTAATAAAACAATGCAAAGTGCAAATATGCCTCTGAGGGAATGGAACAGTAATTCGTCCAAATTAAAAGGCAAAATAAATAAATATTACACTGTAGATGAAGTACCTAAAAGTAATAATGAATTGGGATTAACTTGGGATACTGAGAGATTTGTTAATGTTAAAACCTAAAAATTACAGTATGCCCAATAAATTAAACAAGAGAGTTTTGCTTGCTGAAGGTTCCAAATGTTTTGATCCACTAGGCTTAGTGTCAACCCTTACTATAAGAGGGAAATTGTTAATATAAGGAGCATGGAAGCTTAAATGTGCTAGGGATAAAACTCTACCTGAGGAATTCATTAACAGGTGAGAAGGAATAATTGGTGATTATGAAAAAATTCCAGTGTTGGAGTTCCCATGCCAGATGGCCAATCCAGATGGGGAAAAATATGCACCGCATTTTTTGCGATGCTTCAAAATTGGCGTATGGAGCAATCACTTACCTTCAATGTAATAGTGTTATTTCTCTTGTTACATCTAAGGCTAAATTAAATCATGTACCTTAACTCAGCGGGAATTAACAGCCATTTATGTAGGTGTCAAATTAGCTAATTATATAAGAAATAATTTGCAGAAGATAAATATTAAGGACACTGTAATTTGGTCTGATAATGAGGTATCTTTACAATGGCTTTGTAATGGAAATAGTAAAATTGTGTATGTACAAAACAGAGTCGCTGAAATTAATCAGATGCAAGAGAAATATAATAGGTTGGGTCAACATATGTTAACATTTAATCATATACCTGATGAGGAGAATCCAGCTTATTTATTGTCTCAAGGTTTATCTTATGATAAATTTGTAAATGTTGTATCATGGTTTAAAGGACCGTTCTGGTTGGTAAAAAAAGTTAATTGGCCTGTACGAAAGGCGCATATTGCTCCTGTTGAAATTACTGTGACTATTGCTCCAATAGTTTGTCCCACCTTAGCCATTGATATAAATAGGTATTCTTCTTTGCCCAAACTAATCAATGTAAGTAAGTTGTTTAAATTTCTAACCAAAATGAACATCTCATATAATTTCTCACATCCTCTTGAATATTGGATACAGAGTGCACATGAAGAAATGTTTGGAGATGACTGAAAGAAAATTTTTGAAAGGTTCCATAGGTAGGTTACAAAATGCTGAACTTGGTGATTATGCTAAACACCTATCTTACTGCCCAAAACTCATCATCTAACAATTTTGCTTGTTATAAATGCCCATAAAAATGTAGTGTATGGCTGGGGTACAAGATAACTTAAATTGTATGAGGGAAACTTTCCGGATTTCACAAGGATGGCAAAGTGTAAAAAGTGTTATTAAATCTTGTGTAATATGTCACCCTGTGGATGCCAGATCCTATATGTACCCAGGTTCTCCACCATTGCCAAAGGAACGTGTACAATTAGTGAAATCATTTGATGTAACAAGTATAGACTATAGTAGTCCAATCATTTTAACAGGTACTTCAGCTGGCGTTCCACTAAAAGTGTATCTGTGCTAGTTCACTTGTACTGCTACTAGGGCAGTTTATTTAGAAGTGGCTCAGGACTTGACTGCGGAACAGTTTATACAGCTGTTTCGAAAATTTGCAGCTAGGAGATCTTGTCCAAGATTGATGATTTCGGATAATGCCACCAATTTTTTAACAGGAGCACAACACTTGATAGAATTAAATTAGAGTAACGATGTTCAATCTCTGTTAACCCAGCGAGGATGTACCTGGAAGTTTATAACTCTTAAGAGCCCAGTGACAGGGTAGGGGGGCTGTACGAAACACTGATAGGCACAGTGAAGACGTGTCTCTGTAAAGTACTACACAGGAAGAGCATTAATTTGGACGAATTCAGTGCAGTGTTGGTGGAGGCGGAGAATCGAATAAATAATCGGCCTCTCTTGTACATGAGTGACACAGCTGATGCAGATGTATTAACACCTTCTCACTTAATATGTGGAAGGACACTGGAAGCTGCCACTGTCTATAGAGATAATCCTGAAGAAAGTGATGAGGATTACAATGGTGCAGCAGTGTTGTGTGATAAATTTAAAATGTTAAAGAAAGTAATTGATCATATATATATATATATATATATATATATATATATTTTATATATATATATATATATAATATATATATATATATAATATATATATATAATATATATATATATATATGTCGTGCCGAATAGGCAGAATTTGCGATCTTTGCTTAAATAGCAACGCTCATCTTGCAATATAGGACAAGTAAAAATTTGTGTATACAATAATTTCGCCAAAATCATTCTGAACCTAACGAAAAAAATATATTTCACTGCGTTTGTTTAGTATTACATTATTGTAAACGTATTTAAAACATATTTACTTGGGTTAGGCTAAAATATATTGCTCTTGTTATAATAAGGTTAGATAAGTTTTCTAAGATTCTTTTGGTGCAAAATTAAATTTTTTTACATTAACATTAATGAAAAAAATATATCTTAAAACGTATAAGAGAAAATTTCAGAAAGGACTTAATTTTAAATGAGTTCTTGCTAACTGACCAGTTTTACATATTCGGTAGGACATATATATATACATATATATATATATATATATATATTATATAATATATATATTTTATATATATATATATATATAATATATATATATATATGTATATTATATATATATATATATATATATATATATTTTATTATATATATATATATATATATATATATATATATATATATGTATATATATATATATATATATATATATATATATATATATATATATATAATATATATATATATGTATATATATATATATAAATATATATGTCGTGCCTAGTATTTAAAACTGGTCAATTAGCAAGAACTCATTTAAATTTAAGTCCTTTCTAAAATTTTCTCTTATACGTTTAAAGATATATATTTTTCATTAATGTTCATGTAAAAAAATTTAATTTTGAACCAAATGAATCATAGAAAACTTTCCTAACCTTATTATAACAAGTGCAATTTAATTTAGGCTAACCCAACTAAATATATTTTAGATTTGCTTACAATAATTTAATACTATATGAACATAGTGATATATATTTTTTTCGTTAGGTAGATGCACATGTATAGTCCAACACCACCTGCTTCCCATCTGTCCAGGCTTGAAGGGTGATAGCATC
>NC_069489.1:7635669-7670669 GCF_026875155.1 Cherax quadricarinatus | reverse complement strand
TGTTGCGAATATAATGCAGAGAATTCGTAGTTTGGAAGTTAGGAGGAGGTGCTGGATTACCAAAATTGTTGTCCAGAGGGCTGAGGAATGGTTGTTGAGGTGGTTTGGACATGTAGAGAGAATGGAGCGAAACAGAATTACTTCAAGAGTGTATCAATCTGTAGTGGAAGGAAGGCAGGGTAGGGGTCGGCCTAGGAAAGGTTGGAGGGAGGGGGTAAAGGAGGTTTTGTGTGCTGTGGGCTTGGACTTCCAGCAGGCATGCGTGAGCGTGTTTGATAGGAGTGAATAGAGACAAATGGTTTTTAATACTTGACATGCTGTTGGAGTGTGAGCAAAGTAACATTTATGAAGGGATTCAGGGAAACTGGCATGCCGAACTTGAGTCCTGGAGATGGGAAGTACAGTCAGTGCCTGCACTATGAAGGAGGGGGTGTTAATGCTGCAGTTTAAAAACTGTAGTGTAAAGCACCCTTCTAGCAAGACAGTGATGGAGTGAATGATGGTGAAAGTTTTTCTTTTTCGGGCCACCCTGCCTTGGTGGGAATCGGCCGGTGTGATAATAAAAATAAAATAAAAAAATATATATTATATATATATATATATATATATATATATATTATATATATATATATATATATAGAGAGGAGAGAGAGAGAGAGAGAGATGATACCACGAAACAAGTGGTTTTAAATAATTTTCTAAACTACTGCAGGCAAGTTGGAGACTGAAAAGAAAATCTTTCATCATTCACTCCATCACTGCCTTAGCAGAGGGGTGATTTACACTACAGTTATAAAATAACAACAGTAACTTTCCTCCTGCAGAGTGAAGACACTTTACTTCCCACCTCCAGGACTCAAGTCCAGCCTGCAGGTTTCTTTGAATCTCTTCATAAATTTTACCTTGCTCATACTCTAACAGCACGTCAAGTCCTAAAATCTCTTTGTCTACATTTACTCCTATCAAACACGCTCACAGATGCTTTCTGGAAGTCCAAGGGCCTCGCACACAAAACCTCCTGTACCAACTCCAACCTATCCTAGGCCAATCCATACCCTGCCTTCCCTCCACTACATATTTATACACTCTCGAAGTCATTCTATTTCTTTTCAGCTTCTCTACATGCCCGAACCACCTCTCTAACCCTTCCTTAGCCATCTCTATAATAGTTTTGGTAATCCCACACCTCCTAATCTCCAAACTATATTCTTCTCTCAACAAACTGGCCATATCCTACTGAGACAGGATGGCCCAAAAGGAATAACTGAAGTTTCTCCCAAAAACACTGATGAGAAAACAGACAGTTTGACTCTATCTTGATGTGAAGAATAATAGTGGACATAGGAACAGTTATTTGTAGGTTTTCTGTAAATTTTAAATTTGAATTCATTATTACCCTTAATAATTAAAACATCTAGAAAAGGCAATGAGTTTTTTTCTTCAAACTCAACAGTAATGTTCATAGAATGGGCTAAGCTATTTAATTTTCCAAGGAAATGGTGTATATCTACATTTTTGGGCATAAGACACAAAATATCATCAACATATCTGAACCATTTAGCTCTATTAGGGAGGATTGTGTTCTGATATGTTGATGATATTTTGTGTCTTATGCCAAAAAATGTAGATATACACCATTTCCTTGGAAAATTAAATAGCTTAGCCCATTCTATGAACATTACTTTTGAGTTTGTAGGAAATAACTCATTGCCTTTTTCTAGATGTTTTAATTATTAAGGGTAAAAATGAATTCAAATTTAAAATTTACAGAAAACCTAACAATAACTGTTCCTATGTCCACTATTATTCCTCGCATCAAGATAGAGTCAAACTTTCTGTTTTCTGATCAATGTTTTTGAGAGCTTTACGAATTTGTAGTCCTGAGTTCATAGATGAGGAAATATCCAAAATTTATGAAATAGGTAATTATTTAAAATACCCAAGAAATGTAATTGATAAATCTTTTAAAGTTGCTAGAAATACTTTTTACAATCCAAAAGGGGACAACCTGCCTTATTCAACTAAAAATATGTTGGTTCTCCCTTACCATGAAAACTTGGTTGAATGCCTTCTCTTCTTAAGACTTTTAATATTAAAGTTGTATTCAAAAATCTTCATACAGTAAAAAAAAAACCTTTGATAAAGAATTCCCCCCAAAATGCTGATGGATGTGTCTATAAGATTCCTTGTAAAATTTGCAATAAAGTTTATTACGGTCAAACTGGTAAAACTCGAAACTAAGTTTTAAACAACATAATATAGCATTAAAACTGGACAAGATTCCAATGATCTATTTATTCATATAAGAGATTTTAACCATCCAATTGATTTTCAAAAAGTTGAGAAAGTTGTATCAAGCAAGTCCATGGTCGACAGGAATATAATTGAATCTTGCTTCATAAAAAGCAGTTTTGAGAATAATATGAATATTTCCTTTGGTTTATATAAATCAGATCCATTTATAATTAATAGAATTTGGGAAGAATTTAAAAAATTTACACTGGACAAAATATTAATTTTAAAATTTCCCTTTGGGGTAGAATAGTTTGTTGGGGGGTTTTGGGGAAAAGGACCTGTCCAGTTGGGCCGGCGCGCGTCAGGTGTTTAACCGTTGTGTGATCTGATAGTGAGGTGTTGGCTTGATCCCTTATATACCTTCCTTGGATGCTTTACTTTCATAGTTTCTTGATATTGTGAGTAGTCACGGGAAAACGCTTGGAATTTCTCTATTCTTTCAGAGTGGTTGTTTTGCATATTCTGAAATCACCTTTTTACTGTTGATTTTTATGCACATAATATATATTATATATATATATTATTATATATATATAATATATATATATATATATATATATATATATATATATATATATATATGTAAATATAAAAATATAGGGGGTGGTAGGAGAAAATTCTCAAACAGCTTCACGGAGTACCTTGAGTTTTCCCTGAAGCAAGTTTATTCTTTTCTCTGAGGATGAGGGTCCCTATAACAGTTCTAGAGGTGGTACCTCCCTTTATTTAATATGTATGCAAAACAACCACTCTGAAAGAATAGAGAAATTCCAAGCGCTTTCGTGACTACTCACATTATCAAGTAACTATGAAAGTAAAGCATCCAAGGAAGCTATATAAGGGGTCTGGCTAACACCTCACTATCAGATCCCGCAACGGTTTAAACACCTGACGCGCGCCGACTCAACTGGAGAGGTCCTTTGCAAAACTCACCCACAAACTATTCTACCCAAGAAAGTTTAAAAAATATTATTTGTCCAGTGTATTATTAAATTCTTCCCAAATTCTATTAATTATAAATGGATCAATTTATATAACCAAAGGAAATATTCATTTTATTGTCAAAATGCTTTTTATGAAACAAGATTCAATCATATTCCTGTCGACCATGGACTTGCTTGATACTACTTTCTCAACTTTTTGAAAATCAATTGGTGGGTTAAAATCTCTTACATGAATAAATAGAGCATTGGAAAACTTGTCCAGTTTAATGCTATATTTATGTTGTTTAATCTTTGTTCGAGATTTTACCAGTTTGACCGTAATAAACTTTATCGCAAATTTTACAAGGAATCTTATAGACACATCCATCAGCATTCTGGGGGGGAATTCTTTATCAAAAGTTTTTTTTTCTGTATCAAGATTTTTGAATACAACTTTAATATTAAAAGTCTTAGAAGAGAAGGCATATCAACCAAGTTTTCATGGTAAGGGGAAACAACATATTTTTAGTTGAATAAGGCTGGTTGTCCCTTTTTTTGGGTTATAAAAAAGGTTTCTAGCAACTTTAAAAAGATTATCATTCTTTCTTGGGTATTTTAAATCATTACCTTTTTCCCAAAATTTTGGATATTTCCTCATCTATGAACTCGGACTAAAAATTTCGTAAAGCTCCAAAAACATTGATGAGAAAACAGACAGTTTGACTTATCTTGATGCGAGGAATAATAGTGGACATTGGAACGTTATTTGTAGGTTTTCTGTAAATTTTAAATTTGAATTTTCATTATTACCCTTAATAATTAAAAATCTAGAAAAGGCAAAAAAGTTTTTTTCTTCAAACCAAACAGAAAAGTTTATAAAATGGGCTAAGTATTTAATTTTCCAAGAAAAGGGTTTGTATACCTGGAGTTTACCTGGAGGGGGTTTCCCGGGGGTAAAGCCCCCCGGCCCGGTCGGACCAGGCCCCCGGTGGATCAGACCCTGATAAAACAGGCTGTTGCTGCTGGCTGCACGCAAACCCAACATACACCCACAGCCCGGCTGATCCGGAACTGACTTTAGGGCTTGTCCAGTGCCAGCTTGAAGACTGCCAGGGGTCTGTTGGTAATCCCCCTTTGTGTGTGGGAGGCAGTTGAACAGTCCCGGCCCCTGCCTTATTGTAGGTCCCCTTAAAGTGTTGTGCACCCCTGCTTTTTATTGGGGGGGTGGTGCATCGTCTGCCAAGTCTTTTTTCTTTCGTATGGGGGGGATTTTGTGTGCAAGTTCGGTACTATCCCCTGGATTTTTTCCCTTTTAATAATCAGTATTCTCCCTCCCGCGTTCCAGGGGAAAACGGTTTGGAACCTCAAGCGCTCCCCAAAAAATTTAGGGGTTTTTTTCTCCCTTATGCACGCCGTGAAAGTTTCTCTGAAAAATTTTTTAGGCGGGAATTTCACCTGCCTTTAAAGGTGCTGTTAGTGTGCAGCAAAATTCCCGCCTAGATAAACAAGTGACGAAGAGTGTCATCAGGGGTTGGCCTCCCCGTTTTGAAGGTTTTTCCTCATCCATCCTGTCATTTTTTTTAGCAGATGCGATTGATACAATGTTATGTCCTTTAAGGTGAATCCTCCGAATGATCCCCCAGGGCTTTGGGTTGGTGTTTCGCTCTTTTTTGTGGCCAGAATTTTTTTTGTCTTGATGAAGATTTAATTTCCTCATGTTTTTCCCTATCTGAGTAATTGAAATTTCTCACGTTGAACTTTATATGTTTTCGAGCCCCCTGAAAAATTTGGTTTATGTCTGCCTGGAGCTTGCAGTGTCTGCATTGGAAGACACTGTCATGCAGATTCGGGTGTCTCGCAAAAGGGAAGACACGGTGTGTGGCTGACATCCTTGTCTAGTCGGAATAAGGTGAGGAACAAAATGGGACGGAGTACTGTGCCCTTTTGGAACAGAGTTTTCACGTAGCGCCTCGGGTTTTCTCTGTTTTACGACTACTCTCTGTGTTTGTTAGTGAGGAAATTATAGATCCATCGACCCCTTTTCCTGTTTTTCCTTTGCACGCATTTTGTGCGTATTACGCCATGGTCCACTTGTCGAAGGCTTTTCAAAAATCGTTTTTAATTACATCTATTTTTTTTTGTCTTTTTAGTGCATTAGGACCTTGTGTAGTGGTCCAATGTTGAGACGACAGGAGCGACCTGTTTTCTAAACCCATTTGCCCTGGGTTTGTTAACTGATGGGTGTCTAGATGCGTGGTGATCTTGCTTTCTTAGGACCCTTCAAAGATTTTATGATATGGGATTTAGTGCTAGTGGTCCTGTAGGTCTTTGCTGTTGCATTTACGGCCCCCTTTGTGGGTGGGCTAATGTCTGTGGTTTTAGTAACTGTGGGACCCCCACCGGTCCCATGCTCCCTCTCCATAGGATGGAAAAGGCTCGTGATAGGGGCCTGTCTGTCGATCTTGATGAAACACAGAGTTCCATATCCTGGCCTGGGGCAGAGTGCATGGGGCATGTCATTCATCGCCTGTTCGAAGTCATTTGGCGTCAGGAAAACATCGGATAGGCTTGTGTTTAATCAAATTTTGTGGCTCTCATCATAAAAAATTTCATTTTGATCTTCGACGCTCCATCTGGTTAGCGGCTTGCCTAAAATCTGAGTCATATTGGACTTGATAGCTCACTCATTTCCTTTTGTCATCTGTGTAGGACCCATCTTGTTTAAGAGGGGCCCAAATACTGGACGTTGTTTCTCGATTTATTTGGCATAGGAAAGAAATACTTTGGTTTCTTGTCGAGTCATTTATGGCTTTTTATTTTCACTTCCCCCGCGATTCCTGACTCCTAAAGGATTCTTTATTTAGCTTAAGTTCCGATTCTCTGCTATTTCTCTGACCTGTGTCTCCCTACGGAGCATTTCAGATATATTTTTTTTGGGGGGGGGGAAAAACCTTCTTTTTAGCCACCTGTGGTTATTCTTTTCCGTCCTGTACAGGGAGCGCCTGTCTCTTTCGTTTTACATTTACTCCTCCTTTTCTTAAGGAATAAGCCTTGTGCATACATGGAGTGGCTACCGAGTTAATCTGTTCTAGGCATAGAGTGGGTCTGTGTTGCTTAGTATATCTCCCACTTATATCGGTTAGACTTGGTTTAACTGGTCCCACTTTATATGTTTTTGTTTATTGAAGTTGAATTTGGTGAATGCTCCCGTCTGACTAATCTCATTATGTCGGTCTGGGGCTCCGCGCACACATGACTGAACCCAATATGTTGTGATCTGAGTATATAGTTTTTTTGATATGGTGATAATTCTTATCAATACATCATTGTTAGTGAAATGAGTCTAGTGTTATTTCTCCAGTCTAGTAGCGCTATTTAATTTGCGGTTTTAATTGAATTTTGTGCAGAGATTAAAAAGCCACTTGAGTGTGAGTTTTTTCATCAGAGCTGGCCTCCTGGTGTTTATTACTGCAACAATATTATTTGCTATATTCCTCATTTTAGGTGCCTTAAGTTGAAATCCCCCAGGACAAGATGTTTGGGAGCGACTGGAAGGGTTTCCCAGACAGTTGTTCAATTTTTAACACTTTCCTGAAGTGCGGATGTTGCATCCGGAGGCTTGTAGACTATCACAATGACGAGGTTTTTGGTCTCGACCTTTACTGCTAAAGACATCGCACTACATCATTTGAGGCCTTTAGCATTCTGTGCAAACAAGTGACACCTGCAATTGTAACAAGGCCAACCCACCCCTTTTGCCTGTTCACACTTTCCACATCTGTAGAGGTTGTACCTGTGATCCATATTTCGTTGTCTCAAGTGATCCTTTATGTGGTCTCTCATTGAAAGCGCGAAATTGCCTTTGGGCTCTGCAACAGTCCACGGATGAAAGGTCATTATGTTGTTTGTTGCTGGCTTAGACCCTGTATATTTGCTATGAAGAATGTTACGGGACTGGTGGTATTGTTGGTACTGGGGGGGGATTTTTTTTCGCATTAGTATCTGTATTCTGTTGTTTGGGGAGTGGAAGGCCATCGACTGTGGGTTCCACTCCAGGAATGACTGATTGGTGTACGATTTCGGCCATTTCCTGCCAGTTTTTTTTCCGTCCTGGCACTAAAAAAACCTCTCCCTTCTTAGTGGCTGTGGCTACCCAGTTTTCCCACTTGCCAGATGTTTTGTATCTTTTTGCACCCTTAAAGGTATACCTGGCAAATTTAAGTTATAGCACAAGTCTTCCAGTACTGAAGAGGTACACATTTAGGGTGAAAAAGCTTACAGGAAGGGAGTCTTTGCATTTCTGTTTGCATATGGGCATGGAATTCCTAGGGTGGTCATAGTTGCCACACGTCCCATCTGTTTTTCCATATTTCCCCATGCCAGCAGATACGAGGCATAGTATGTGCACCAGGCTTGGTTTCCGTTTTGCCTTGGGTTGCTGTGACTGTAATTCCCTGGTGGTGGCATGTTTCCCTGTCCCTTACTTCTATCCTCCTAGCACCAACAATGGAGCTCCCACCATTTGTTTTTGTAGTTATATATCCTCACACTATTGCTAGTGGAGTCCTCTTGATTTGCTATTTCCTGCGTATTTTCTAGTTTGCAATATTGGTTTTATCTTATCTTGACTACACTTGTAGCCCTACTATGGCTCCTGTCCCCTATGCGGTCATTCAATGTAGTCCTTCCTGCTAAATTCCCGACTACCTGGACAAAATCTCCAGCTTCACATTACTCTGTCTCCCAGGACACATCGCCAGCTCCCCATTACTGTCTCCCAGACCAGCAATCTCCAGCTTCACCATTACTGTCTCCCAGGACAGCACCTCCAGCATCACAATTACTGTCTCCCAGGACAGCACCTCCAGCTTCCCCATACTGTCTCCCAGGACCAGCACATCAGCCCCCCCATTTACTGACTACCAGGACATCATCTCCAGCCTTACAGTTTCTGACTACATGGCCATAATCAAGGGGCAGTACCATTCAGCCCGACTTTTTATGTTCCCATCTGTTGTAGAAAGCTTCCAGGTTCTAAGAAAGGCAGCTTGTGTTGACCTCTTTTAATAACCCTTGTGATTTTGAGTCCACAGTTATCTCATTTGGGCATACCCATAAACACTCCACTTCCCTGTTTTTAATACTGCTTTAGCTAGTTCTTGGATATCTGCACAAGGGGCGTGACACCAATTTCCCAGAATGACAATTTAATGCATGTGTAAAGCCCGTCTTTGACTGACCACAGACTACACACAGCTTCATAATGATTTAATTTTATTTACTGCAATTTCTACTAGCATCAACACTCTTAAAATATTCTATTAATAACCTGCTAGGTGGTGCACAACGAAACCGTTTGAAACCAGTCCAGGGTTTCGGACCAGTCAAGGTTCGGACCCAGTCTAGGTTTCGGACCGTCTATCCTGATCTGATCAGTGGTCACTTATTTAAACCATACTGGTCGGTGATTTAGCTAACACATAAAGGATCTACTGGAAATTATCTACCCGAGTAATATGTGATTTGATTGATCCAAAAGTAAACTTGCGTGTTTGAAGAGCCGGTGACTGCTGGGCACTCCTAAAATGACGAACGGTCGAGCCTCCACCTTTTGTTTTATCAATTCGCTGTATCTAGCTTCTTTTCTCTATTTTTTTTTTTTTTTTCCGTCTCCACCACAATAAATGCTATATACACTATAGTGAACTGTGCAAATTTTGGGAGGAAGGGGCGCTTTTCTGTAGTAAATAATTGCTTCTCGTTGTGTATATTGCGACCGATGTAACAACAGGTTATATGAAACTCACAGTAAACGTCTGTATATCAAGAAAAAGAAACTAATGAAAGTCCACTCCACTGCACAAATACCATTATAATACAGGTTAGTGCTACTACTAACACTGTATTCTGCTATTCCACTGGTATCATCACTAGATTATATGCGAGTACACTAGCAGCCAGGAAGATTATTAAAAACAGCTGACCTTTGTAAGTTTCTGGCGACTTCTGGCACCTTGCCTCTATAGGCTTATCACTTCATTTACAATTCACCGCACGTTTTCAAATACACTTTAGCCTTTAATCATCAATATACTAGGAGCCACCCTGTAGTAGAAACCTATACACTATGTATAAACCCTCCCTCCAATGCTATTTCAGGGAACTTTCCTGTCCTCTGACACAAAGTTCAATATTATTATTTTTCCCACACGGGACAGCCTATGATTCCCCTCTGGCATAAACTCTGTAGGAAGTGCCCACTAATTCTCCTTTTTTACTTCAATATATAATGTTTTCCGCCCAAGATTGGGTCCAGGCGCGAGAGGGATGTATCGTATAGATGGATACACAAATTAAAGTTCTAGCACGTAAGAGCGAACCGTGAAAAACAAAAGAAAAACGGGAGCAAACAACGAGGCACGCGGACAACGCTTATTTTTGGGCAGAAGACACAAAATATCATCAACATATCTGAACCATTTTAGCTCAATTAGGAGGATATGTGTTAAGCAACCTTGTGTTCAAAAAAATTCCATTATAGGTTTTACTATAACAGGAGAAAGAGGAATTCCCATTGCCTACCAAACATCTGAAGTGTAAAACTTACATTAAATACAAATTTTCATCAACAAAGCAAAATATAATAAGGTTAAATGATAGTAGCAACTGGCAATGGTAAATCATTGTTTAACGATTTCTTCAGTAAGAAACTTAGATAAATCATCAACAGGAACTTTCGTAAACAAGGAAGTAACATCAAAACTAACCATGTTAAAATCATTTAAGTCAGTCAAGGAGCGTAATTATCAACCAAGTCTATGTTGTTTTTAAACATTAAAGTTAGAAATTTTGCCAACAATATCGCTCAAAATATATATATATATATATATATATATATATATATATATATATATATATATAAATATATATATATATAATAATATATATATATATATATATAATATATACATATCTATATATATTTATCTATGTCGTGCCGAATAGGCAGAACTTGCGATCTTGGCTTAAATAGCAACGCTCATCTTGCCATATAGGACAAATGAAAATTGTATATGCAATAATTTCGCCAAAATCGTTCTGAACCTAACGAAAAAAATATATTTCACTGTGTTTTTTTAGTATTAAATTATTGTAAACAAATCTAAAATATATTTAGTTGGGTTAGGCTAAAATAAATTGTTCTTGTTATAATAAAGTTAGGTAAGTTTTCTCAGGTTGCCCAGTTAGGCCTAGTTGGGTGAGTTTGAGGTTCAGATTTTCAAACTCATACAACTAGGCTTAAATGGGTTATCCAAGGTTAAAAGCGCATAATATAATTTAATTTGCTAGTAACTTGTGTATGCCATCATGACCACTAAAAAATTGTATAATGTATATGGAAAACCTAAATTAACAAGAGGTATTTTGGTCGGTATTTGATGTGAAATGGGGATCCCAGTCCACAGTTCCCTGGACTACAATACACATGATTGTAATAGAACACAGAGCGGCGTAAGTTGATAATGTAGTTAAATATTACAGTTGAACCTTTGAAGAAAAACATAAGAGGCATTCACTAGACATCAAAAGGAAACTTAAATCCATATATCTTAAGTATAAAGGTAAATTAGGACTCACAGAGAGATCTAATCTAATTCTAATTCAAATCTTTCGAAAATACACAAGCATCATCAAGTGCTGAACATTGAAGGGTTGTTACTAAGATGTTGCACCATCAACTACTCAACATTGAAGGGTTGTTATTAAGATGTTGCACCATCAACTACTCAACATTGAAGGGTTGTTACTAAGATGTTACACCATCAACTACTCAACATTGAAGGGTTGTTACTAAGATGCTGCACCATCAACTACTCAACATTGAAGGGTTGTTACTCAGATGTTGCACCATCAACTACTCAACATTGAAGGGTTGTTACTAAGATGTTGCACCATCAACTACTCAACATTGAAGGGTTGTTACTAAGATGTTGCACCATCAACTACTCAACATTGAAGGTTGTTACTAAGATGTTGCACCATCAACTACTGAACATTGAAGGGTTGTTACTAAGATGTTGCACCATCAACTACTGAACATTGAAGGGTTGTTACTAAGATGTGGCACCATCAACTACTCAACATTGAAGGGTTGTTACTAAGATGTTGCACCATCAACTACTGAACATTGAAGGGTTGTTACTAAGATGTTTCACCATCAACTACTGAACATTGAAGGGTTGTTACTAAGATGTTGCACCATCAACTACTGAACATTGAAGGGTTGTTACTAAGATGTTTCACCATCAAATACAGAACATTGAAGGGTTGTTACTAAGATGTTGCACCATCAACTACTGAACATTGAAGGGTTGTTACTAAGATGTTGCACCATCAACTACTCAACATTGAAGGGTTGTTACTCAGATGTTGCACCATCAACTACTCAACATTGAAGGGTTGTTGCTCACATGTTACACCATCAACTACTCAACACTGGAAGGTTGAATATAATCACACATCACTTTCGGAAATTATTGCACGAAAAGCAAGCATTTTAATTTTTCTATTTATTCCAAGAAAAAAGAAATTGGAACCAACAGGAGCCAAATTCAGTCCAAAATTTTCCCTAAATAAGTTTAACCAGCTTTTAAGAGAATAAGAAAGTAAGTTTTAAGTAAGTTTTAAGAACTTGAACTTAAGTTCATCAGGTTCTATGGTCACATAAGAGAACATTACGTTGATTTAACCCGAGGAGAACCAAATATATTCACACTGTCAACATTTGATCAATAAAACTGATTTCTTACATTTTTTAAGAATGTTGTTTCCTTTAAGAAAAACACATCACGACTTATAATAAAAAGTTAAACAGACGAGGCATTTTCCAGTTTTTGTGGTGAATCCCCAAACAATGTGTTTACTCAACCTAACCTAACCTAAATTAACCTAACTTAACCTAACCTAACCTAACCCAACCTAACTTAACCTAACCTAACTTAACCCAACCTAACCTAACCTAAATTAACCTAACTTAACCTAACCTTACCTAACCTAACCTAACTTAACCTAACCTAACCCAACCCAACCTAACCTAACTTAACCTAACCTAACCTAACCAAACCTAACCTAATTTAACCTAACCTAACCTAACCTGAACTAACCTAATCTAACCTACAATACATAACATAACCAACCAACCTACCAAACCCAATTTATCCTAACCAAACCCTAACCAAACCCCCACCTGAACTAAAAATCTAACCACCCCTCCCTAACCTAACCTAACCTAACCTAATCAACCTAACCAAAACCTAACCTAACCTAACCCAACCTGAACAAACCTAATCTAGCCTAACCCTTACCTAACCAACCAAACCCTAACCAAGCAAACCCCCTTTACCTAACCTAAGCTACCTAACAAAACCCAACATAACCTAACCAAACCTAACCAAACCCATTAAACCTACCATTCATTTCACTGAAATATCAGCCATTGAGATTTCTGCTATTCACAATTGTTTTATTTTTAATCAGAGGACATACAGCGCCTGAGAAAAGGGAATCATTTAAATTTTACCACAAAGAAGAGGAAAAACCCGTTCAGGGATCAAAACCCTCATAACATCAGTACAATCATGCAAAAAGGGGAAAATAAACTTTACCAATTTGAGATTAATAATAATGTAATAATATAATAAAAAAAATAAAAATATTATTATTAATAATAATAATAAAATAAAAATAATAATAATAATAATAATAAAATAAAATAATAGAAATAAAAAAAATGAGATAAAATAATAATTAAAAACAATAAAATAAAAAAAATAATAAAAATAATAATAAAATAATAATAATAATAATAACAAAAATAATAATAATAAAAATAATAAAAATAATAATTAAAAATAAAAAATAAAAAAAAATAATAATAATAATAATAATAAAATAAAAAAAATAATAAAGCAGCAACAACAATAATTATAAATAAAAATAATATCTTATTTACTCCCGTACAGTACAAGGTATACACAAACAGCTGCTCAATGACATACTACTATAAGAAATCCGCTTTTTGCAGACTTTCCCCCAAAAAGGGTCAGTGCCCAGGATTGACCCCACCACTAAACAAACACCCAGGATGTGCCCCCCAACCCCACTCAACAAACACCCGGGAGTGACCCACACCCCAACAAACACCCAGGATTGACCCACCCCACTCAATAACACCCGGGATGCACCACAACTTTCAACAAACCCACCCAGGGTGACCCACCCCCCAAACTAACACCCAGGTTTGGACCCACACCACTCAACTAACACCAGGATCACCACAACATTCACTAACACCCAGGATTTGACCCACCCCACTCAACTAACCCCATGATCGACCCACCCCTTTCAACAACCCCAGGTGACCCCCACACTACTAACAACACCTAGATTCCCATTTATGGAGGGAAAACGAGACAACAGGTACAAAAACACGCCCATTTTCTACCCACACTGGGGGTCGAACCCCGCCTCGCCGTGGGAAGCAAGAGCTTCAACCACCGGCCACAAGAGCTCGGAGTTAAAGCTCTTTTAAATATTCCAGGTTTTTTTATAAAAAAGACACCAAGGTTTAAATTTAGAAGCAATCTGACAAAAACCCGTATCAACTTATCACAGGAAAAAAAATTTTTGAAAAACCCGTGTTACTTGTCCACTGTGGCCCGCAAATGTAAACTGTCCCCTGTGTACCCCACATGCAAACTGTCCACTGTGGGCCCCCACATTAAAATGCCACTGTGGGCCCCACATGTAAACTGTCCACTGTGGACCCACAATGTAAAAAGTCCACTGTTACCCCACATGAAACTGTCTACTGGTTTCCTGCACATGTAAACTGCCACTGTGGGCCCCACATTAAAATGTCTACTGTGTACCCGCACTGTAAACTGCTACTTGTTTTCCCGCACATGAAACTGTCACGTGTACCCCACTTAAACGTCCACTGTGACTCGCACATGTAAAAAAGTCCACTGTGGGGCCCCACGTAAAATGTCCCACGTGTACCCCACATGTAAAAGTCACTGTGTACCCCCACTGTAAAAATTCCACTGTGGACCCCCACATTAAACTGCCACGTGGCTCCAATGTAAACTGTCCCTTTTGGCCCCCACAGTAAACTGTCCACTGTGTACCCGCACATGTAAACTTTCACTGTGTCCCCCACAGTAAACTGTCTACGTGTAACGCCCCAGAAACTGCCACGTGGACCCCCCAGAAACTGTCTACTGTGTACCCGCCATGTAAAATTCCCCCTGTGTACCCCACAGTAAAAATGTCCACGTAACCCCCCCATGTAAACTTTCCCCTGTGGACCCGCACATGAAACGTCCACGTGGACTCGCACATTAAAAATTCCATGTGGACCCGCACATGAAAATGTCCACTGTGGACCCCACATGTAAACTGTCTACTGTGGCCCACACATGTAAACTGTCCACTGGGACCCCACATTTAAAAGTCATTGTGGACCCCGCCAAAAGTAAAATGTCCACTGGGACCCGCACATTAAACTGTCCACTGTGGCCCACACAGTAAAAATGTCCACTGTGGGCCCCACATTTAAAATGTCCACTGTGGACCCGCACATGTAAACTGCCCCCCATGGACCCACACATTAAACTGTCCACTGTGGGCCCGCCATTAAACTGTCCCTGGGACTCCACAGTAAACGTCCCTGGGGACCCGCACATGTAAAAAGTCCACGTGACCCCCACATTAAAAATGTCTTTCGTGGACCCACACTGTAAACTTCCACGTGGACCCGCCAGTAAACTGTCTATTTGGGCCTGCACAGTAAACTGCCACTGGGACCCGCACATTAAACTGTCCACGGGACCCACACATTAAACGCCACGTGGGCCCCGCACATGTAAAAAGTCCACTGGGCCCGCACATTTTAAATGTCCACTGTGGACCCACAATGTAACTGTCCACTGTGAACCCCACATGAAACGTCCACTGTGGACCCCCCAAAATGTAAACTGTCCTTGTGGAAACCCACACATGTAAACGTCCACTGGAACCCACACAAATAAACTGTCCACTGTGACCCACCAGAAAATTCCCCCCTTGGGGCCCCACATGTAAACTGTCCACAGTGGGCCCAAAATGTAAAATGTCCACTGTGGACCCACACAGTAAACGTCCACTGGGACCCACACATGTAAACTGCCACTGTGGACCCCCACATTAAACTGTCCACTGTGGACCGCACATGTAAACTGCCACTGTGGACCCACACTTGTAAACTTTCCCCTGGAACCCCCCAACGTAAACTGTCCACTGTGGGCCCACCATGAAACTGTCCACTTGGGCCCCCACAGTAAACTTCCACTGTGGACCCACACATGTAAACGTTCATTTGGACCCACAATGTAAACTTCCCCCTTGGGCCCAACATGTAAACTGTCCACTGTGGCCCACAATGTAAATGCCACGGGACCCCCACGTAAACTGTCCACTTGGACCCGACATTTAAAAGTCCACTGTGGGCCCACACATGAAAAATGTCCACTTTACCCACCATGAAACGTCCACTGTGGACCCGAACAGTAAACGTCTAATGGAACCCACCATGTAAACGTCCACTTGGACCCACACAGTAAAATTCCACGTGGACCCAAAATTAAAGTGTCCCCTGTGGGCCCACAATGTAAACTGTCCCTTTGGACCCACACATGTAAACGCCACTGTGGGAACAACAAAATTAAACGTCCACGTGGACCCCACATGTAAACTGTCCACGTGGGCCCACACATTTTAAAGTCCACGTGGACCCCCAGTAAACGTCCCCCCGTGGACCCACACATAAACTGTCCACTGTGGACCCCCACAGTAAAATGTCCACTGTGGACCCCCCATTTAAACTGTCCACTGTGGGCCCAACTTAAACTGCCACTGTGGACCCCCCAAAAGTAACTGTCCACGTGGACCCCCAACATGTAAACGTCCACTGGGCCCACCAAAAAACTTCCACGTGGACCCAAACTTTTAAAAGTCAACTGTGGGCCCACACTTAAACTGTTCACTGTGGGCCCAACATTAAACGTCCACGTGGACCCCACATGTGAACTGTCCACTGTGGGCCCACACACTTAAACTGTCCCCCTTTGGGTCCACACATGAAACTGTCCACTGTGGGCCCACACAGTAAAATGTCCAGTTTGGGCCCCCCATGTAAACTGTCACTGGGACCCAAACAGAAACGTCAATTGTGACCCACACATTTTAAACTGTTCACTGTGGGGCCCGAACAGTAAACGTCCACTGTGGACCCGCACATGTGAACGTCCACTGGGACCCACATACTAAACGTCCCCCTGTGGAACCACACATTAAGCTTCCACGTGGGCCCACACATGTAAACTGCCCCTGGGATCAACACAGTAAACCCCGTCCCTGTGAACCCCCCCAGTAAACTGTCCACTGGACCCACACATTAAAAAGTCCCTGTGGGCCCACACATTAAATTTTTTCCACTGGAACCACCATGATATTGTCCACTGTGACCTGCACATGTAACTGTCCACTGTGGCCCCCCATGTAAAAATTCCACTGGAATCCACCATTTAAAAGTCCACGGGGCCCACACATGTAAACTGTCCCGTGACCCAACATTAAACGTCCCCTGTGAACCCACATGTAAACTGTCTATGGGGCCCACACATTAAATTCCCAATGGGGACCCCACATTTAAATTGTCCCCCTGGGGAAACCCCATATGTAAATTTTCCAAAAGGGGCACACAAAGTAATTTTCTAGGGGCCACCATGTAAAACTGTCCACTGTAAACCCAACATTTAAACTGTCCACTGGGGAAACCAAAAAATGAAAATTTTCCCTGTGCCCCACACATGTAAATTTCCACTGGAACCACATATGTAAATTTTTTTCCCCTGGGGCCCACACGTAAACCGTCCACTGTCATCCCTACTCAAATTTTCCACTGGGGCCCACAAGTATAAATTGCCACTGGGACCCAACAGTAAATTTCCCAAAGGCACCCACACATGTAAATTGTCCACTGGGGCCCACACAGAAACTGCCACTAGGACCCACACATGAAATTTTGACTGGGACCCCACATAAAAATTGTTCAAGGGAACCCACACATGTAAATTGTCCATAGGGATCCACACATATAAATTGCCCACTGGGAATCACACATGTAAATTGTCCACTCGACCCCCACACTTAAAATTTTCCAATGGCACCACGCATGTAAATTTTCCATTGGAACCAACAATTAAACTTTTCCCCTTTGGGTCCACCATGTAAATAAATTGTCCACTGGGACCCAAACATAAATTGTCCAATGTGACCCACACATGTAAATTGCCCACTGGGACCAACACACGTAAACTGTCTACTGTAGACCCACACATGCAAATTATTCACTGGGACCCACACATGTAAATTGTATACTGGGAAACACACATGTAAATTGTCCACTGGGACCGCGCATGTAAATTGTCCCTTGGAATCGCACAGTAAATTGTCCACGGGGCCCCCAAAATTAAAAAGTCCATGTGCCCCAAAAATTAAATTATCCACTGGGACCCACCCATGTAATTTATCCACTGGGATAGACTCTTGTAAATTGTCCACTGGGACCCACACGTGTAAATTGTCCACTGGGACCCAAGCATGTAAATTGTCTACTGAAGCCCACCAGTAAATTGTCCACTGGACCCCAAGTAAATTGTCTACGGGGGCCCACACATGTAAATTGTCCACTGGGGCCACGCTGCAAACTGTCCACTGTTTACCCACACATTTAAAAAATCCACGGGGCCCACACAAAAAATGTTCACTGGCCACATATGAAAATTGTCCTCTGGGGCTCACACATGTAAATTGTCCCCCTGGGGCCAATATATCTTAATTTTCCTCCCAATCCACACATGAAATTGTCCTTTTTGATTCACACTGTAAATTTGTACACAGGAAACCACACTTAAATGCCAATATCCCACATGTAAATTTCCACTGGGACCCATATATTTAACTGCACTGTGGGCCCCCACAAAAAAATTATCCCTGGGACCCCCCCCATGTAAAATGTTTACGGGGCCCACCATGAAAATTGCCACTGGATCTACACATGTAAATTGCCACGGGGCACACACACCAAATTTTCGACTGGGACACACCACGTAAATTGTCCACTGGGCCACATATGAAAAAATTTCCCACTGGGACCCACCAATAAATTTTGCACTGGGACCCACACTGAAAAATTCCACTTTGGACCCACACATGTAAAACATCCCTGGGGGACACACACATTAAATTCCCCAAAGAAACCCACATATGTAAATTGTCCACTGAAACCCAACAAATTTAAATTTTCAACTTGACCCAAACATTTAAATTGTCCACTAGGGCCGCCATTAAATTTTCCACTGGACCCCCAAAATTTTAAAATTTTCGACAGGGGCCACAATGTAAACTTCACTGTGGGCCTTCACATTAAATTATCCAATTGGGCCCATGCATGTAAATTATCCACAGGACCCACACATAAATTTCCACGGGACCCACACATGTAAATTGTCCCCTGGGACCCCACTCATGAAAATTGTCCATGAAGTCCACACCTAAATTGTCCACTTGGGCCCACACAGTAAATTTTCCCTGGGTCCCCCAAACGTAAATTTCCACTGGACCCAAAACATAAAAATTTTCCACTTGAGACATATATAAATTGTTCATGAAAACCCCCACATAAAATTTTCCACGGGACCCTCTAGTAAAATTTTCCACTGGGCCAACCATGAAATTTCCACGGACCCACACATATAAACTGTCCACTGGGACCTACACATGTAAATTGTCCTCTGTGACCCACATATGAAAATTTTCCTCTGGGACCCACACATGAAAATTATCCTCTTTGACCCACACATGTAAATTGTCCACTGGGATCCACACATGAAAATTGTCCACTGAGACCCACACATGTAAACTGTATTCTGGGTCCCACACATGCAAAAGTGTCCACTGACACCCACACATGTAAATTGTCCTCTGGGACCCACACATGTAAATTGTCGTCTGGGACCCACACTTGTAAATTGTCCACTGTGACCTACACATGTAAATTGTCCACTGGGACCTACACATGAATATTGTCCACTGGGACCCTCACATGTAAATTGTCCTCTGGGACCCACACATGTAAATTATCCTCTGGGACCCACACATGTAAATTGTCAACTGTGACCTACACATGTAAATTGTCCACTGGGACCCACACATGTAAATTGTCCTCTAGGACCCACACATGTAAATTGTCTACTGTGACCTACACATGTAAATTGTCCTCTGGGACCCACACATGTAAATTGTCCTCTGGGACCCACACATGTAAATTGTCCACTGGGACCCACACATGTAAATTGTCCTCTGGGATCCACACATGTAAATTGTCCACTGTGACCACACATGTAAATTGTCCACTGTGACCTACACATGTAAATTGTCCACTGGGACCCACACATGTAAATTGTCCTCTGGGACCCACACATGTAAATTGTCTACTGTGACCTACACATGTAAATTGTCCTCTGGGACCCACACATGTAAATTGTCCTCTGGGACCCACACATGTAAATTGTCCACTGGGACCCACACATGTAAATTGTCCTCTGGGACCCACACATGTAAATTGTCCACTGTGACCTACACATGTAAATTGTCCTCTGGGACCCACACATGTAAATTGTCCTCTGGGACCAACACATGTAAATTGTCCTCTGGGACCCACACATGTAAATTGTCCTCTGGGACCCACACATGTAAATTGTCCTCTGGGACCCACACATGTAAATTTTCCCACCAATCTTTCCCAAGAAAATTTGAAACTGATCATATAAAATGTTTTTTGAGAATTAAATGTAAACCTGTGAGAAAAGAAATGAAAATGTTTTAGAGACTGTTCAGAAAAATAGGAAAGAATCCTTAAAGAGGCCATAATGAAATTAATTTTCTTTTTTTTCAGTATACTTTGCTCATTTACCTGATATTTGAAATTCTGTACTATTTTGTAAGAAAAAATATTTGAATTTGATATTCTTTTTAAAAATCCAGTTTCATGAAATTGGAAAAAACTACAAACTGATACTCACCCAAAATTATTACATCCAATTCAGTTGATTAGAAAAGTCATTCCCTATTTAGTACAAGGTAAACAATTACCTTAATATAACCGACCAATCGAAATTTAGACAGGTCAGCTTAAGACAAGCTGTGGTTTATTAAAACACATCAATTATATAAGTTTAAAGTTGATCAGAAATGATAATCTCTACTTATATCACATATTAGAACCATTACATGCATCGGGACTAATTTACTAATTGAATAAACTTGCTTGCACACGAATGAACTTAATAGGTACTATCCTGGCCCTAAGATGCAAAAGTGAACTTAATAGATATTATTCTGGCAATAAGATGCAACAATAAACTTAATATGTACTATCTTGTCCTTAAGATGCAAACGTGAACTTAATAGAAACTGTCCTGTCCCTAAGATGCAACAGTGAACTTAATAGATACTATCCAAGCTCTAAGATGCAAGAACCAACTTAATAGTTACTATCCTGGCCCTAATCTGCAAAAATGAACTTAATAGATATTATCCTGGCCCTTAGATGCAACAGTGAACTTAATAGGTACTATCGAAGCATTATTTTGCAAGAATCAACTTAATAGATACTATCCTGGCCCTAAGATGCAAAAGTGATCTTAATAGATACCATCCTGGCCCTAAAATGCAACAGTGAACTTAATGGGTACTATCCTGGCCCTAAGATGCAACAGTGAACTTAATACGTACTATCTTGGCCTTAAGATGCAAGATTCAACTTAATAGGTACTTCCATGGCCCTAAGATGCAACAGTGAAATTAATAGATACTATCCTGGCCCTAAGATGCAACAGTGAACTTAATAGATACTATCCTGTCCCTAAGATGCAGCAGTGAACTTAATAGGTACTATCTTGGCCCTAAGATGGAAGAGTCAACTTAATAGGTACTATTCTGGCCCTAAGGTGCAACAGTGAACTTGATAGGTACTATCCTGGCCCTATGATGCAAAAGTGAACTTAATAGATACTATCCTGGCCCTAAGATGCAAAAGTGAAGTTAATAGGCACTATCCTTTCCCTACTATGCAAAAGTGAACTTAATAGATACTATAGTGGCCCTAAGATGCAATAGTGAACTTAACAGGTACTCTCCTGGCCCTAAGATGCAAGAGTCAACTTAATAGGTACTATCCTGACACTGAGATGCAACAGTGAACATTATTGGTACTATCCTGGCCCTGAGATGCAACAGTGAACTTGATAGGTGCTATCCAAGCACTAAGGTGCAAGAGTCAGTAATAGGTACTCTCCTGGCAATAGGATGCAACAGTGAACTTAATAGGTACTATCCTGGAACATAACAGGTACTATCCTGGAACATAATAGGTATTATCCTGATACATAATAGGTACTATCCTCGTACATAATAGGTACTATACTGGTACATAATAGGTACTATTTTGGTACATAATAGATATTATCTTGGTACATAATAGGTACTATCCTGGTGCTTAATAGGTGTTATAATGGCGCTATCATGCAACAGTCAACATAATAGGAACTATACTGGTACATAATAGGTACTCTTTGGTACATAATAGGTACTATCTTGGTACATAATAGGCACTATCTTTGGTACATAATAGCTACTATCCTGGTACATAATAGGTACTATCCTGGTACATAATTGATACTATCCTGGTACATAATACGTGCTCTCCTAGGACATAATAGGTACTATCCTGGTACATATCAGGTACTATTCTGGTACATAATAGGTACTATCCTTGTACATAATAGGTACTATCTTGGTACATAATAGATACTATCCTGGAACATAATAGGTACTATCCTTGTACATAATTGGTACTATCCTGGTATATAATAGGTGCTATCCTAGGACATAATAGGTACTATCCTGATACATATCAGTACTATCCTGGTACGTAATAGGTACTATTCTGGCTTATAGTAGGAACTATCCTGGCATCCAGGGGGCAAATGAGACAGACACTTGACAAAGTATACCATTTCCTGTCTTATCTCGGGTGACTAACCCTCCTGGGTTAAAAATCAGTACAAAATCTTATCTTAGGTATCTTCTGGGTCGCATCCTTCAGAGAAAATAGTCAGGAATTTCTTCCTGAGAAAATAGACAGGAATTTCTTCCATAGAAAATAGACAGGAATTTATTCCAGAGAAAATAGACTGGAATTTCTTCCAGAGAAAATAGACAGGAATTTCTTCCAGAGAAAATAGACAGGAATTTATTCCAGAGAAAATAGACAGGAATTTCTTCCAGAGAAAATAGACAGGAATTTCTTCCAGAGCAAATAGACAGGAATTTCTTCCAGAGAAAATAGACAGGAATTTCTTCCAGAGAAAATAGACAATAATTTCTACCAGAGAAAATAGACAGGAATTTCTTCCAGAGAAAATAGACAGGAATTTCTTCCAGAGAAAATTGACAGGAATTCCTTGAAGAGGAAATAGACAGGAATTTCTTCCAGAGAAAATTGACAGGAATTCCTTGAAGAGAGAATAGACAGGAATTTCTTCAAGAGAAAGTGAACAGGAATTTCTTCAAGAGAAAGTGAACAGGAATTTCTTCAAGAGAACATGCACATACCAGTTTTCTTTTTTTTTTTAAAGCCTTACACTTTCCTTCTTTGTGTATTACTTTTTATGTCATGATTAATATCCAGACACCAGACAGGGAAATATAAAGTAAAAAAAAAGCAAGCACAAGAGTGGGTAGTTGATATAGCTGGGTATGGTAGGTGGGCAGCCAGCTGTACCAGCACCTGGGTAAGGAAGGTGGGCAGCCAGCTGCACCAGTACCTGGGTAAGGCAGGCATGCAGCCAGCTGCACCAGCACCTGCGAAGGAAGGCAGGCAGCTACCTGCACGGGCACCTGGGTAAAGCAGGTGGGCAGCTAGCTGCACCAGCACCTGGGTAAGGCAGGCAGTAAACCAGTTATACCAGCATCTGGATATGGCAGGTGGGCACCCAGTTGCACAAACTCCTTGGTAGGGCAGGCAGGCAGCCAGCAGCTCCAACAACTGTGTAAGGCTGGCAGACAGGTAACCAGCTGCACCAACACCTGGCTAAGTCAAGCGGGCAGGTATCTGTACCAGCACCAGGGTAAAGCATGCAGACAGCCAGCTGCACCAGCACCTGGGTAAGGTCAGTTGTGGAAAATACTGTATATATTTTCCAGAAATACAGTAGTTATATGTAAATAGATGGCCATACTGTATTTAATAAAACTTTTTGTTATAAAAAATGGGAAGAAGCTGCGCCTGCGCAGAAAAGACTCGCCATTGTTGTTTGAACTGGACACTAACGTTAGTGAATAATGGGAAGAATTTTTCATGCTCTAGAGATAAAATTGGGCTGACACCTCTCAAATAGGAGACAAAATTGTTGGACGTGCATTCCTGCATAACTTGAGATATCAGGCGACGGGACAAGACATCTCCAGGAACCTCAGATAAGTTTGTTTATGTTTGTAACTCTGGCCAGTGTTATTTTCATAGATAGACAGTGAGGTTCTCTGAATATGATACACCTTGATCTCCAGTCAAATTGGTGAGTGATGTTATGTAAATATGTATGTGTATATAAATGTGTATATATATAATTCTTTATTAATTTAATATACAGTCCACAAATTTATATATTTACCAGAATTCCTGGTGTATATACATATTTCATTTGTAATTAATAGGTCTAGAGCAACTTGTGGATATGACAACTTGTGGATATGAGTTACATACAGATAAATGCAATTTTCCACATCAGTGGTCACCCAGCTGTACCAGCACCTGGGTAAGGCAAGTGATGAGCCAAGTGCAAAAGCACCTGGGTAACGCAGGCGTGAAGCCAGCTGCACCATCTCTTGAATTAGGCAGGTGAGCAAACAGCTTCACCACCACATGCGTATGGCAGGTGACAGCCAGTTGAACCAGCAACTAAGTAAGACAGGAGGGCAGCCATCTGCACCAACACCAGGGAAAGGTAGGGAGGCAGCGAGTTGCATCAGTACCCAGGTTAGGCATGCAGGCAGTCAGCTGCACCAGCACCTGGGCGAGGCAGATGGGCAGACAGCTGTACTGGCACCTGGCTAAGGCAGGTGGGCAGCTAGATGCACCGACACCTGGGTAAGACAAGCAGAAGGCCAGCTGCATCTGCACCTGTGCAAGGCAGGCAGGCAGCCAACTGTATGAGCACCTGGGAAAGGCAAGGAGGCAGCCAGCTGCACCAGCACCTTTGTAAGGCAGGAGGGCAGCCAGCTCCACCAGCTCCTGGGTAAGGCATGTGGGTAGCCGGCTTCACCAGCACCTTGGTACAGCAGACGGGCAGCCCGCAACACCAGTCTCTCCGAAAAGTAGGCGGGAAGCAGTTGCTCCAGCATCTGGGAAACCTAGGCGGGCAGTCAGCTGCACCAGCCCATGGGAAAGGCAACACACCAGGTGAACAGCACCCTGGGTAAGGGGCGTCAGCTAGTTGCTGACCCCTGTGTATATAAAAAGCATATAGTATCATCCAGTGCTTTAGATAGGGACCCTTTTTTAGGCCTGACTTTGTGTGACTCACGGGATGCGCATGTGTGGGGCTCCTCCCTGCCTCTCTCTCAGTCGGGTGTAGACCCTAGACGGCTTAGACAGGCAGAGGCGGGCCCCATTCTCATCACTCATCTGAAAATTATGTTACCATCCAACAAGAGTGCTCCCTTCAACCCCTCGTATTCCATTTAAGAACCCCTAAAAAAATGGTGCCAGCAGTGTGGGTTAAAATTGATAATACGCTGATTACGGAGTTTTTTTTTTCGACCAGCAAGAGGCCTTTTCGTGTCCCAGTGGGCCGCCTAACCCAGCCGCTACCTCAAGCCTTTTTCCCCGCCAAAGCCCCTCCCGCTTCACATTTTCAGGTCAGTCTCTTTGTATTAGTGTTTATCGCATTTGCATCATCCCGAGGGGTTGACCCGATTTTGAAAAAATGACCCTTTTTCCCAGTCGGGGGGGGGGGAGTCAGAACAACCGGTCCAGCCTAGTCTACTTACCCAATTCTTTGCCTGCCAAGCCATTTTCCCCACCTCTGCGGCACACGTGTGAAGTTATAAAGTTTTCGTGTGAAGGGTTAAGATAAGCCAGCTAGCAGCAACCCAGGTGTCTTACCCCGACTCAAGAACCCCACGTGAGATTTTTTCATCGTTTTGTGTTTTTAAGTCCAGGCCACCCTGATGCTTTTTTCACCCTTGGGGTGTTGTGGTATTTCGTGGGTGATTTTAAGCTACCGCTTGAATATCTTCCCGGGGCATGTGGGTGTCCTCAATGAGATTACTTTCAACCCACGGGCCCCACGACCACGTGTGTCTACCCCCTTGGGTTTTTACCCCCCGATCCCTCCCAAACCCCAAATCACCCACTGCCATGCGGCCTCAGAAGCCTCATCGCTTTCCCCCACTCACCCTCCTCTACCAGTTTTTTGGTGCACTACTAAGGTTATGCACCATTTTTAAAGGACCACTTGGGGGGTCAAGGCTAGATGTGTCTTCGACATGGCGCCAAAGTTAAACCTCCGTGTAAGTTATCTCGATGAAAGAGAAATTCACGATACATGTGCAGGGGACAGAGAAAGACGACATAAAAAAATCCCCCAACCTTCCCCCATCTCCCTCATTCTACCCCATTCGTTTCAGCGAAATTAATTTTTTTTTTTCATAGAAATTTCGAGTGTTGAGAAATTTTTTTGTTTTTCCAGAATTTTTCCATGTGACTTTATACTCCGACAGACTCATTTTTCATGTACTGTTTTGCAATAATTTTTTTATCTCCTTAATTCATTTTAAAATTTTCGTGATTATTTTAGTCTTTTGTGTTTTTGGTCTTTTTAACACTTAAGTAAGTACTTAGTGTTTTTCCTTGTTGTGTGTGAAAAGGCAGGAAGAACTTGTGTTTACATTCGAATCCCCTTGTGCTCTGATTCAGTGAGTTTTCAGTAATTTATTTAATTTGATTCTGCATCACAATCAGTGTTGTCTGTTATAATTTTTTTTTCTTCCCAGTTTTTGGGGTTATTTTTGTTTTTGTTCCCTGTGTGTTAAACACTCTTGTGTTATATTCTTTCATTTAGCCATTTCAAAATTGGTTTTATTTCCACAGACAATGTGCCTTTTTTTTGGCAAACAAAAATAATTTTTACAAAAAATTTTTTTAACCCCAATTTCATTGCAAGAACTTCTAGTATTGTGTTTATGTTATGTGTTGTGTTTTGCGTCACTGTAAGGTTGTTTTTGTTTTGGGGTTCTGCATCACTGTAAGTGTGATGTTTGTTTCGCATCACTGTTAAGTGTTTGATGTGTTTTTTGTTCTGCATACTGTAAGTGTTTTTTTTTTTTATTGATTTTTTGGGTTTTTGATCACTGTAAGGTTGATGTTTGTGTTCTGCATCACTGTAAGTGTTGAGTGTTTTTCTGCCACTGTAAATGTTGTGGTTGTGTTCTCATCACTGTAAATTTTGTGTGTTGTGTTCTGATCACTGTAAGTGTTTGATGGTTGTGTTCTGCATCACTGAATGTTGATGTGTTGTGTTCCCGATCACGTAAGTGTTTATTTTTTTTGTTTTGCATATGTTTTAGTTTTTTTTTTGTGTTTTAGCCTTTTTGTTTTTTCTTTTTTTTTATTTTTTTTAAAAAAAATTCATCAGAATTTTTTTTCCTTTTGGTAAAATTTTTTTGCTTGTTTTAATTTTTTGATAGTTGATTAAATGTTTTTTCCTTGAATTTTCTTTTTTTTGAATAAATTTTTATTTTTGCACATTACTCATTTTCAATTTCTGTCAAATATTTTTCCTTGGGTTTTTTTGGGGGAAAAATTTAGCGGTTTTTTAAGCTTATTTCAATATCAAAAAGTTTTTTCAGCACAATCCCCCGCTGGCAAATATTTATCCCTTTCCTGGGAGTTTTACCTGGAGGGGTTTTGGGGGAACCCCCCGCGGGGCGTGACCAGGCCTCCTGGTGGATTAAGCCCATCAACCGCTTTTCTTGGGAAAACCCCCCGCGGCCCGCCCGGTTACAGGAATGATTTTTGGGGCTTGCCATCCCTTAAGATCCCGGGGGGTTTAAAACCCCATGTATGCTGGGAGGCAGTTGAACAGTCTCAGGCCCCTGACACTTTTTGTATGGTCTCTTAACGTGCTAGTGACACCCCTGCTTTTCATTTGGGGGATGTTGCATCGTCTGCCAAGTCTTTTGCTTTCGTAGTGAGTGATTTTCGTGTGCAAGTTCGGTACTAGTCCCTCTAGGATTTTTCAGGTGTATATAATCATGTATCTCTCCCGCCTGTGTTCCAGGGAATACAGGTTTAGGAACCTCAAGCGCTCCCAGTAACTGACGTGTTTTATCTCCATTATGCGCGCCGTGAAAGTTCTCTGTACATTTTCTAGGTCGGCAATTTCACCTGCCTTGAAAGGTGCTGTTAGTGTGCAGCAATATTCCAGCCTAGATAGAACAAGTGACCTGAAGAGTGTCATCATGGGCTTGGCCTCCCTAGTTTTGAAGGTTCTCATTATCCATCCTGTCATTTTTCTAGCAGATGCGATTGATACAATGTTATGGTCCTTGAAGGTGAGATCATCCGACATGATCACTCCCAGGTCTTTGACGTTGGTGTTTCGCTCTATTTTGTGGCCAGAATTTGTTTTGTACTCTGATGAAGATTTAATTTCCTCATGTTTACCATATCTGAGTAATTGAAATTTCTCATCGTTGAACTTCATATTGTTTTCTGCAGCCCACTGAAAGATTTGGTTGATGTCCGCCTGGAGCCTTGCAGTGTCTGCAATGGAAGACACTGTCATGCAGATTCGGGTGTCATCTGCAAAGGAAGACACGGTGCTGTGGCTGACATCCTTGTCTATGTCGGATATGAGGATGAGGAACAAGATGGGAGCGAGTACTGTGACTTGTGGAACAGAGCTTTTCACCGTAGCTGCCTCGGACTTTACTCTGTTGACGACTACTCTCTGTGTTCTGTTAGTGAGGAAATTATAGATCCATCGACCGACTTTTCCTGTTATTCCTTTAGCACGCATTTTGTGCGTTATTACGCCATGGTCACACTTGTCAAAGGCTTTTGCAAAGTCTGTATATATTACGTCTGCATTCTTTTTGTCTTCTAGTGCATTTAGGACCTTGTCGTAGTGATCCAATAGTTGAGACAGACAGGAGCGACCTGTTCTAAACCCATGTTGCCCTGGATTGTGTAACTGATGGGTTTCTGGATGGGTGGTGATCTTGCTTCTTAGGACCCTCTCAAAGATTTTTATGATATGGGATGTTAGTGCTATTGGTCTGTAGTTCTTTGCTGTTGCTTTACTGCCCCCTTTGTGGAGTGGGGCTATGTCTGTTGTTTTTAGTAACTGTGGGACGACCCCCGTGTCCATGCTCCCTCTTCATAGGATGGAAAAGGCTCGTGATAGGGGTTCTTGCAGTTCTTGATGAACACAGAGTTCCATGAGTCTGGCCCTAAGGCAGAGTGCATAGGCATGTCGTTTATCGCCTATTCGAAGTCATTTGGCGTCAGGATAACATCGGATAGGCTTGTGTTAATCAAATTTTGTGGCTCTCTCATAAAAAATTCATTTTGATCTTCGACTCTCAGTCTGGTTAGCGGCTTGCTAAAAACTGAGTCATATTGGGACTTGAGTAGCTCACTCATTTCCTTGCTGTCATCTGTGTAGGACCCATCTTGTTTAAGTAGGGGCCCAATACTGGACGTTGTTCTCGATTTTGATTTGGCATAGGAGAAGAAATACTTTGGGTTTCTTTCGATTTCATTTATGGCTTTTAGTTCTTCCCGCGATTCCTGACTCCTAAAGGATTCTTTTAGCTTAAGTTCGATGCTTGCTATTTCTCTGACCAGTGTCTCTCTACGCATTTCAGATATATTGACCTCTTTTAGCTGCTCTCTTATTCTTTTCCGTCGCCTGTAAAGGGAGCGCCTGTCTCTTTCTATTTTACATCTACTCCTCCTTTTTCTTAGAGGAATAAGCCTTGTGCATACATCGAGTGCCACCGAGTTAATCTGTTCTGTTTTATTTCAGCGAATTGTGTCCCAATTTGTTTCAATTTTGCACAAGTTTTATTGAGTCCATTTTATCATTTTATTGTGTATTTCCCTGTTGCATTGAAAGTAAAGACAACTCACTGTGCCATTCATTCAATTTAAAGTAAAAGTTGAGCAAATCAGATTTGAGTAAAGTACAAGTTCTCTTGATTTTCAAAGTGTTGTTCATTCAGTTGAATATTTTTCTTGTGTGAGTTCTTTACTTACTGTGTGACCTGTCAATTTTTAATTACTTATGCAGAATCGTTAAGCATTTTCTTCCATTTAAGCTTATTGTGTCATTCTCTCCATTTTTATTGCCTTATGCCCTTCAGTAAGTTCACTGAGAAGATGTCCCAGTCACTTTTGAACGTTCACTTAGTGTATCATGCCAGTCAAAGTCAATATGAATCAGTCCACAGTACCAATATTCCCTTACTGACTGAAAGACAATACCTAGCCCTTGAGCAATGTGTTTGTTCTCACAGTTTGTATCTGAGATTTGTTAAAGTGCTGCGAAATGTGAAGTTCAGATTAAGTTCCTATAGATCCATGAATTACTTATTAACGTAGCTGAGCGATCAGGCACTAGTAATACTGTCACTCCTGTCTGGACTTCAACCACAATATCATGCATGCAGGATAGTGCTGAGACTACTATCCTTGCGATGGCGACTTGTTCAAGTACTCGTTCCTTCCCAGGGGATGCTTTAAAGAGGAACTTTACTTGCAACATTTAAAGCCACCTTGCTGAGCCACAAGCCTTTTGCAAAAAGGGGCTTTTCTGGGGCTATTTGTCCCTCACTTGGGGTTTGTTTTTTCCCCTTTGTGTTTCAGATTTGTGTTTCCCATCCAAAGTTACGGGAAATAAATGCCATTTTTAAAAGTTTTTTCCCGGGAGTAACTTTCACATTTTAAATGTTGAAAAAGTGTAGTTTTTTTTATAGCTGATACCTCGTGTCACGGTTTAAACCGGGACGAAATCACATTGTTAAACCGTGTTCATTTATTTTCTCCTGTGCTTGCGTTTGAATATTTAGATTCGTTCCCCCTTTCCCTTCATATTGGTTTTTATAGGGGTTAATTTTTTTTAAACCCGGGGGGCGTCATCCACCCCACCGAGTTTTTTTCCCCTCCAGTAAGAATAAAACCGACCCCTTGTGTTCTGGGGGTGTTTCCCGATTCCACTCCAAAGATCTTTCTTACTGGGGAAGGGGCCACCGGGCACCCATTAGTGATTTTGTAATGACCAAGAATTACTGACAAAACACCCGATTTGGGGCACTCCAAGTAGGAGTTTCCCCAGTTAGTAATTCCCCGTCACTAGTAAAAACGAAGTTTCTACAGCTAGTTCATGTTTTGCACCGGGTTTTTTTGCCAAAACCCTGGTATGGATGGGGGGGGTTTTTGCCAGAATAAAATACTTTTGGCCACGTATGGCAACGGGACATTTCCGATATGTTAAAAAATTGTATGTTTTAAAATCCCAACATAAAGGAAATGTAAAGGGCCCCAACCCAAACCCAAAGGGTGTCCCCCAACCCAATGGGCGAACCGGGGGAAAAAGATTCCCCCTTAAATTTTGTTAACCCAATTTTTTAAATTTTCTCTCGAAGGCAACAAACATCTGTGTGTTTTGGTAGACCATTTCACCAATATTTTTGATTATTTTTCTATTGCAGAAAAGGGGACTGCAAGACAGTAGCTAAAGGGGTTTAAAAGAACGATTATCTCCCAGGCATACCACCCCAAAGTCCTTATACCGATAATGGAGGTGAATTCTGAAAAGAGATTCTTGAAATTTTGTGTACTTTTTTCAAGATCTCAAAATCCCCCATTGTTCCCATCATCCTGCCAGCAAGGGTTTAGCCGAACGAACCAATAAGAAAGATTAATGACCTGAGGGGCCATATAACCCCCAATAGTGAAATTTGGGATTTTGGAAATCATACCCAATTTCAATGTGCCATAAATTTTGCTTAAAATGCTTCCTGGGTAAATTAAATTCCAATTATGCTTTGTAGGTGTAGAAAAGGGCTTTTTTAACCCTATAAATTTAATTATTCCACCCCGGGAAAAACCAAATTAAAAACCCCTGATGATTTCGTAGCAATTTTTAACCGCAGGGTCAAAGTGTTTTCAAAAAAGAATCTGTGAAAAAAAACTTCACAAATCAACGGGCAGAATTTACTAAAAGGAATAATAGCCGTGCAAACCCCATCAAAAAAAAAGTGGGTTTCAAGAGTAATGCGACAAATTTCAAAAAAAACATCCGAAAGGGGCCTAAGCTCGACCCAAAAAAGTTTGCCCGGCCCTTATCGATTGTAGAACATATCTTGGAAAATAAGTAAAAAGGGTTTAGAAAAATTTTATATTTTGAAGTACGAAAATCGCATTTAGATAAATTTGAAAAAAAGTATGCGATGTTTGATGATTTTGCTACCCAAAACTAATGTGACAGTTTCAAAAAAAATCCTTTGCTCTGTCCCCCCCTCCCTTTAGATACTCATCAGAAACCCAACCTAAATGGGGGTTACTTTTTTGCTTTACTCGACAAGTAATAAAGAAACCCACAAGTATTTTCTGTAAAATATCGTTCAGTACCCCCCTCATTTCAAGGCTTTGTGTTACCCAATTTGCATAAATTCGATCCTCCCAGAGATGAAAAACCATTCGGGCATATGTAAACCTCCCCCTCGCAAATTTGGGGTTTAAAATTTAAATTAGTCGTTTTAACTAGATTTCCAAGGAAGAAAATTTTGTCAACTTTTTGGGGTTTGGGGGGGGTTTAGTTTTTCAGAAATTCTTTTTTTTGGTATTCACTTTTCCCTCCGTATTCTGAGAATTTGACAGTAATAGTCTGAGTGCACCAGATATCTTTTCTGTTAAATTTTTTTTTTGTATATATATATATATTTATTTTTTCCTTTAGAATCCGTAGAATGCTGAAAAAGACGATCGATCAATTCCCTCCCCTATTGTATAAAGATTTTTTTTTCTTATTGTAATGCATTACTTTTAAAAATCCATTTCGTTAAAAGTGATTTCGTTAACCCCATTACGTAAAAAAATCATTTTGTTTTAAAAGCCATTTGATACCATCCCTTAGTTCTAAGTTTATAAATGAATTTGTTAATTTATAGAATCAGCCGGGGAACCGCTGCCTGTTTTAGTTAGGGTGTGTTGCGAGGCGCATATGAAAAAATGACCGAGCTGTCAGAAAAGTTGCTGATTTCCCCGTGTTAAATAGGGATAGTATATTGTACCCTCCAAGTGCTTTTAAAAGGGAAACCCTTTTAGGCCTGTGACTTTGTTTTGAGGGCACTGGGTGGCCCTGTGTTGGGTTTGTTTCCCCCGCCTCTTCTCCCGTCGGGGTGTTTAAAGGGCCCAGACGGGGTCAGACATCCGAGGCTGGGATCCTTTTCCCCATCATTTTCAAATCTGACAATATAATTTTCCATCCAACAAGTTGGGTTTCCCTTTAAAAACCCCCGATATCTCCATTTAAAAACCCCCACGATAAGGAAAATGGGGCACCTGCTTTCACCAGCACCTTTGGTAAGGGGCAGGGGTTTTGGAAGCCCGCTCCCAATCTTTGGGTTTAAGGCAAAGGGGGCCCCCCCCCCCCCCCAAACCCGCCCCACCAACAGGGGGAATTTGGGGGGGGTTAAGGGCAGGGAGAAAACCATCTCGACCAGCAACCCAAAGGGAGGGGGGCAATTTAGGTTTCACAAGCATATTGGGAAGGCAGGGGGGGGCAGGGGAGCCCCCCAACTGCAAATTTGGGTTTAAAGGGAGGGGGGGCCCCCAAACCCTGCACAACCACCCGGGTTAGGCCCGGGGGGCAGGCCAGCCAACGGCACCAGCACTTTGGGTAAGACAGGCAGGCAGCCAAATTCCCCACCCGCACCTGGGCTAGGCCGGCATGCAGCCGAGCTCCCAAAAAAACACCTGAGTAAGGAAAGGGAGGGACCCCCGTTTTAACCAGCACCTGGGGGGAAGGCCCAAATGACCAAGGGCAGGGAGCCCCAGCAACCCGGGGAAAGGGGAGGCAGGCAGCCATACACCAGCACCTTTTTTAAAAGACATGTTTAAGGGAGCCAGTTGCACCACACCCGGGGGAAAAAAGGGGAGGGAGGGGCAGGGGCCCCTTTTTGCACCAAAACCAACCTGGATTTAAAGGGAGGGGGGCACCCCCTGCACGAAGGGCCCCATGTAAAAGGCAAAACAACCACAAAAAATTTCACCCGCACAAGGGAAACGCAACGAGACAGCCACAACACGACACCCGGATAAAGCAGGAGGGCAACCAGCTGCACCAGCAAACCCAGGGTAAGGCAGGGTTTTTAAAGCCACTTTTCCCCCACCGCACCTGGGTAAAAAAAGTGAGCAACCGCTTTCACCAGCCCCTGGGGTAAGGCAGGGGAAGGGGGAAAATTAGCTTTACTTCTCCCCGGTAAGGAGGTGGGGGAGCTAGTTGCCCGACACCTGGGGGAAGGGAAAAGGGGGGGGGGCCCGCTGCAAACCGTGCAAAGGGAGGCGGTTTCCACTGTAAAAAGCACCTGGGGGGGAAAAGGGAAGGAAGAGGGCCCCGCAGCCCCCCCGGCCCCCCGGGACCAAACACCTTCCCCCGTAAGGCCCGGGGGGGTTCCCCCGCTTCACCAATTCCGGGTAAGGCATTTTGGGGACCAGGTTCCCCCAGCACCTAGGGAAGGTTAGGGCGACAGCTACACCAAACCTGAGTAAGGTTTGACCCG
Source organism: Cherax quadricarinatus (assembly GCF_026875155.1). Lineage (NCBI taxonomy): Eukaryota > Metazoa > Arthropoda > Malacostraca > Decapoda > Parastacidae > Cherax > Cherax quadricarinatus. Next base: position 7,636,434 of record NC_069489.1, on the reverse strand, counting down.
CAGGTACAAAACCCAAACACCCGAGTAAGGCAGGGGAAAGCAACCAGCGCACCAGTCTTCGAAAGGCAGGTTGGGGAAACTGTTTTCCCCCAGTATTGGGAAAGGTAAGCAGGCAGCCAGCTGCACCGCCCCATGGTAAGGCCCGGGGGGCACCAGCAAAAAACCCGCACCCGGGGTTTTAAGGGAAATGGTCAGCCAGCTGCACCAGCAAATGTGTAAAAGGGAGGGTTTTTGAAGCAAGCTGCCCCCAAACACAAGGGAGAAAGGCAGGTGGGGCAAGCCCTAACCCCCAGCCAAACCCAGGGGTTTAAAGGGAGGGAGGCAGCCAGGGTTTTCAAACAGCACCCAAAGGGAACGCCTGCAGGGGAGCCAATGCACCAAAACCTGGGTAAGGCCCGGTGGGCAGGGCCAAACGCCTAAAACCCGAAAGGGAGGCAGGTGGGCCCCCCCCAAACCCCTTACACAAGATAACTTTTGTTAAGCCAGCTGTTTTAAAAAAGGGAAAACCCCGGCTTGGGACCAAGCCTTTTTAACCATAAAGGGGGGGGGGGGGGGGGCCATTTAAAAAGGGGAGGGAATTTTTCCCCCCGCCCCCTGGCGTGGGAAAAACAATTGAAAATCCCCCCGGCCCCCCCCCCTTGCCCCAACGGAACCACTTCCCCCAAACCGGGAAGGCCCCCGGCCCAAAACACCAACCGGACCCCCCCCCCCGGAAAGGCCCCCCAAAGGGGGCAACCAACTCCCCCCCAGCCATTTTGGGTTTTT
>NC_069489.1:7613169-7630669 GCF_026875155.1 Cherax quadricarinatus | reverse complement strand
GGGAAAGGGCGGCCTGCCCTTGGAAAAGGGGTAGGGGCATGTAAAGCCAAAAAAAATTCCCGTGGGAAAAAAAGTAAAAAAGGACGGAGTTCCAAGGGTAAAGGAAAAAAAGGCCCCTTCACCCAAGAAAAAATGATAAAAATTTATAAATATTTTTAAATAAATTTAAAAAAAAAATTAAAAATATATAAAAAAAAAACCAGTTTTCGGGGTTTATCCCCCCTTTTCCGGGGAAAATAAAATGAAAAGGGGGCCGGTTGGATCCCCCGGCAAAAAAAAATTTAGGTTTTTAAAAAAAATGGTTTTAATTTTCCAAAACCCCCTCAAACAGCCCACACCCAACAACCCCACAACTTTAAAAAACACACCAAACAAAACAAACCCACACTCACTCACACACCCCAACACAAAAACCAACCCAAAACCCACATACACCCAACAAACCCCAACACCCTTTAAGAAGGGCAAATTTTAGATGGAACAACCGTTTGGCCCACCCCTGGAAAACCCCACCTCAAGAATTGGGGAAAGGGGGCCCCAAAGGGGACCCGCTTTTCGGGGGGAAAAGCGGGTTTGCCCGGGAAATAAAAAACGTTAAAGGGCTTTCCCCAACCAATTAGGGGGCCCCAGGGGTGGGTGGGGTTTTGGGGAAACATGCCCCTTTCCCTTTAAAGGAATGGTTTCCCAGCTCTTCACCAAAGGGAAAAAAAAATAAAAAAAAAAAAATTTATTTATTATAAAAAAATTATTCCCTGCTTACTTTACTGCCGGCCAAACACGGGGAATTTCTTTAATTTTTGGGTTTTGGGAACCCCAATTATTCTTTTTGGTTTTCTTTTAAAACCAAATTTTGGGGGGGGTTTTAACAAAAAAAAAACCTTGCAAGCTTAAGGGGGCCCCGGTTTGGGCCGGGTTTACCCCAACCCGCATCCCCCGGTCCCCCGGGTGGTTCTTTACAAACATCCGTTTTGGGGGGGGGGTTGCTTAAACCCATATCCTCAAGTGGGGGGGGAAGGGGGGCTGTGACCCAGGGGAATTTCTCGTGGGGGGTGGGGGAGGGTTTTCCCGTCCAATTACCTGCAAACCCAAAGTATAATTTTTTTGGTGGGATCGAAAGGGTGGGGGGAAACCCTGCCCCCAATTTTCCAAAAATTGGGGGTTGGGGGGTTCCCCCCCGGGGTTTGTTAAAACCCCCAAACAATTTTAGGGGAATGGGGTGGGGGGGTTGGTTTGGGTGGGGGGTTTACGGCCCTCATTCCGGGGGGTGGGCCCTGGGGGTTTTTAAAGGTTTTAAACCCCCCAAGGGTTTTCTTTTTTTCCGTTGGTGGGGGTTTACACCAAAACGGTAGTGTTAAAGGTTTTCCGGGTTTTGGGGGCTTGTTTACAACCAACAAGGAAGGGGGCCCGGGTGGTGGGGGGTGGGGGGTCGGTTTTTAACAAAAAACTGAAGGTTGGGTGGGGGGGGGGGGTGTGTTTTAAAAGGGAGTGAAAAGGTGGGGGGTAGGGGGTTTTAAAATGAGTTTGGGTGGGTTGGGGGGGGGGTTAAAATTGGGGAGGGGGGGGTGGGGTGGGGGGAGGGGTTTTAAAAGGGTTCTCAAGGGGGGAGGGGAGGGGGTTTTAAGAAATGTGTTGGGTCGGGTTTTTTTTTAGGAAAGGGGTGGGGTGGGGGGGGTTGGGGGTTTAAAAGAATGGGGGGGGGGGTTGGGGGGGGGGAAAAACAAAAAAAAGGGGGGGGGGGGGGGGGGGGTTTTAAAAATTGATGGGGGTGGCGGGTGGGTGGGGAAAAATTGGGAGGGGTGGGGGGAGGGGGGGGGGGGGTTTGTTAAAACCAAAAATGCTTCCCCTTGGTGGGCAGGGGGTGGTTTTTTTGACCCAACTGCAGGCTGGGGTTTTGAGGGTGGGGCGGTTTTACACCCCCCTGCATGTTCTTGGGGGGTTTGGGTTTTGCGGGGTTTAAAAAACAAAGGGGGGGGCCTTGGGGGCTTTAAAAAAGTGGGGGGGTGGTGGGGGGTGTTAAAACCAAACCTGCAGTGTTGGGGGGGTGGTGGGCTGGTTCACCAACACTTCGTGGTCGGGGGTGGGGGGTGGGGGGGTTTTTAACCCAACACCAGTGTTTGGGTTGGGCGGGGGTTTTTGGGTTGTTAAAACCAACACTCCCAGTGGGGGGTTTTTTTGGGGGGTGGGGGTGTTACACCAAAAATTGCGGGCCTTTGGGGGGGCGGGGGGGGGCTTGTTTTATCCAACATGAATCCTTTTTTAAGGAGGGGTGGGGGGTGTTTAAACCCCAACGGTTTTTCCCCCCGGGGGAAAGGGTGTGTTGGTTTTCAAACCCCTGCCAAGTGGGCGTGTTTGTCCCATGGGTGAGAAATTGGTAAGTTCCCAAACCCTTTGGTTTCCTGGTTGGGGTGTCCCAAAAAAGTCCTCCTCTTTCCCAAATAAATTTTTTGGGGGGTAATTTTCCCCCTGGCTCTTGGGGGGGTTTGGGGGGAAATGTTCCCTCCCCCAAGGGTGATCTGGGGGGGGTTTGGGGGGAAAACGGGAACCCCTTCCCCTGAAAGCGGGCTCCCTTTTAAATAAAAGCCTAGCGAAGCTGGACGCCAGGGTTTGTCCCAGTGTGGTAAAGTTTGGTTAGCCTGCGTCCCTTTGTTCCAAGGTTCGTATTTTTCGAGCTCCTTCAGCCAAAGATAAATGTTTTTGGTATATTTCGGGCCTTTTGCTTCCTTGCGAAATCCTTGCATTTGGTTTAACCCCCAAAAAAAAAAAAAAGGGGGGGGGGGGGGGGGGGGGGGGGGTTTAAAAAAAAAAAAAAAATAAACTCTTTTGTTGGGGGCTGAGGCATGCGGGGGATAGATAAAAAGCTGAAATCCCCCTCCTTTAAATTTGGGGCTGCCTTGGATAAAAACGCAAGCGAACCGGGAAACGCCCGGGAAATTGTCCAGTGGGGGGTAGTTTGGGAAAAAGCCCCGCGTACCGTGCCCCAAAGGGTTGGGAAATTTCGAGCCCCTTTCCAGCCAATTCAATTTTTTGTGTATATTTCGAAATTCTCCGCAATTCCTTGCATTTTTAAACTCTATAATGCTGATAAAGGGCAGGGGATGAGATGAAAATCTGTAACCCTTTTCCCCCAAATCTGGCTGCCGGGTCAAACGTGTATGCAAGCTACACCCCAAGGGTATTGCCCTTTTTGGGGGTAGATTGTAAAGAAACTGCTTTACCTTGTCCTAAGGTTCGCTTTTGATCAACTACAGCCAAGATCATTTTGGTTTGGGGGGGGGTATATTTCGCCTGCTCCCCGCAATTCCTTACATTGTTCAATTCTCTGGGAAAGGCCCTGATGCATGCAGGGGATGAATGAAAATTTTAAGCCTTCTCCCTGAAAGGGGCTCCCTTTGGGATCAAAGGTGTAGTTTAAAACTACACGCCAAGGAAAATTGTCCAGTGTGGGTAATTGGAAAAGCAGGGTTTTATATATATAATATATTATAAAATATATATATATAATATATATATATATATTATATATATATATATATAAATATAAAAAAATATATATAATTTTTGGTCGACAAAATAATTGAAAAACACCTGCTTCTTTTTCAAAATAATTTTGTAACGTGAAATAAAATCATAAATTTTTGCTATTTTTGTTTTTTAAAATGTTTTTATTTTTTGGTTTTTCTTTTTCCCTTTTTTTGTTTTAAATTTTATTTTTTTACTTTTTTAATGAAGAGAAATTTTAACTCAATCCCTAAAATGTTGTTCTGTCAGACTTTGAAGGGTTCGAATTGTTGGTGCCGAGGGGGTTTTTAAACGTAACAAAAACACTGGATTTTTTTGGTTTTTTAAAAAGGGTATTGTCTCGAAGGGAATGACAGCCTTTGCAAAAAAAGGGAAAACCTCTTCATAAAAAAAAAAAACTCGGGAAAGGGAAGCGAAACCTGCCCAAGGGGGAAACGTGGGAACTTTTTTAAAACGGATTGCTAAAAAGGATCTAAACTACAGAAACCAAAAACCGCACCCAAGCTTAATGAACACCCCCAAAAAAACCCATTTCCCCAAAAAAAAACTGTAAAAAGGGGAAATTTTCAAAAGCGGGTTTAAAATGCGAGAACTGCAATTGGGAAAACCCCTTAATTTTCCAAAAGCCAAATTTTTAAAAGCTGTAGAGTGGGTAAAAATCATAAATAGGGGCCCTTTAGAAAAAGGAAAGAATTTTAAATTTTTTCTCCTTTTTTTCCCCTTTTTATTTCCAACCCGGGGCCGATATACGTTTTGGAGACAGCCAAAGACGCATATGATCCCCAAAGTCTTTTTTAAAATTTTTAAACCGGAGGGGGTTTCTGTAAGATTTCGGGGTGCTAAAATCTTGGAAATCTGCAGGCCCAGGGGTTTCCCCCTTAAAGGGCCCAAAATTAAAAGTTAAGTTTAAATTTAAACATTTTAGCAAACATCTTCTTTCCTGGGGGTTTGGAAACACCTCATCATTTAAAGGGAATTTGGAGACTTTTTTTATTTAAAAGAAGGGAAAAAAAATACCCCTAAATCATTCAAACGTTTATGAAAAAATTCCTCGTAGTTTCAAGCATAATTACTGCCAAAAATGGCCGTACACCATATTACGAAAAATTTTTTTAAAAAAATTTTTCAAGGTGTTTCCTTTATTTTGGCAAACCCCCCTTTTTTTGAATTGAATCCCACGAAAAACCCGGATTTTACTTTGGTAAACGGCCCAAAACCAAACCGGATCCCCGAGTGACAAAATTTTCAAACAAATCCCCCCGATCACCAAAAAACGAAAATCCTCTGTAGACAAAACTTTTTTTTTTCATAAATTTTGGGGGAAAAGTTCAATAGATGGGAGTAAGAGGGAAAATATATAAAAATTAATATATATATATATATATATATAATATTAAATATATTTTTATATAAAATAATATTAAAATATATATATGATTATATATATATATATATATATTTCGGGGCCGAAAAGCAAAAATTTGCGATCTTGGCTTAAATAAAAAACGATCTTTTTACCATATGGGAAACAAGCGAAAATTTGTTAGAAATAATTTGGGCCAAAATCATTCTGAACTAACGAAAAAAAAAAATACTTCACTGTGTTTGTTTTGTTTTTAAATTACGTAAACAAATCTAAAATATATTTAGTTAGGGTTGGTTAAAATAAATTGTTTTTTTGTTTTAAAAGGTTTGGAAGTTTTTTTAAGAAATTCCCTTTTGGGGCAAAATTTAAAAAATTTTTTCAATTTAAAATTAATGAAAAAAAAAATAACTTAGAACTAAAAGAGAAAATTTTTTGAAAAGACTTTAAATTTTAAAAAAGTTCTTGCTAAATTTACCAGTTTTTTTTAAAATATTCGGCACACCCTAAAATATATATATATAAATTATATATATATATATATATAAAAATATATAAAATATATAATATATATATAATGATAACAAAATTTAATTTTCCCCTAAATGGTTAATTTGGGTTTTCTAGCTCCCCATATTCCCACCTTTTCTCCCCCCAACCCCCAAATTGATAGTTTTTTTCTCCGGCTACTAGTTAAGGTTTGGGTAAGTTAAAACTTTCCCCTTTTTTTCCCCCCTTTTTTCCCCATCCCTAAAGTGTAATTTTACTGCCGGCCGGGTTGTTAATTTAGGGGGCAGTCAGCCCCGCTATCCCCCTTTCCCCCCCCTCTTTCCCCCCCCCAAAAAAAGGTGAAATGTGGGGCCTGGTAAACAGGGAAATCACTAGCTCCAGCCCCCAACTCTCCCGAATTTCTGCCTTTCTTTATTCTAGTGGATTTATTGGTTGAAATGTTTTACTTTTGATCAATAATAAACTTTTCTTTTTTACCTTGCTTTTATGTTGACGTTTTTAAATCACCCCATCTTTTAAGTATCAGACTTACCACGGGGAGTGATTTTTTTAAAACAGTGGGGGAAACCCGTCAAACTTTTCCCCTTGGATGTCGAAGGGTCACCTGGGGCCCTCAAAGAGGGGAACCGGAAAAAGGGCTAACTCCAGAGACTTCCCATTTTTGAAATACCTTTTTTCCTGTATGAAAAATTTCTGACGAAAAATCCACACATTGCAGCGGTAAAGAAACCCGCTTCCGTTTTTGGGGGAGATTACTCAAATGGGATACTGTGACGAACTACCGAGGGGTCCAAACCCAAACCCGCGACCCCCCCCCAACCCCAGCAACGGCACGAATTCAACAACAGTGCACCAACCCAACACCTTTATTAGCTTTTAATTTCAGTTAAATTTTTATTTTTTATTTTTCCCCTTTTTTTTTAATGTGGATTAATTTTCATATTTAAGGGGTTTTTTTATTTTAAAATTTTTTTTTAAAAGGTTTGTCTGTTATTTCTTTTTTTATTCTTAATTTTTTTCCCGAGGAGGAGCCAGCCCCGATAATTTCTGACTGAAATTGTTTACAGGGCCCGAGTAAGCCTTTACAATAAAAAATTTAAATTTCTTCAGGAATCCAACCAACATTTTGAAACCCTCTATATAAAAATTTGTCATGCCCATTTTTGGGAAAATGCAAAAACTAGAGTTTTTAAAAACACTTGAATTTTTTATCACAAGGAAATTTTTCCCCCGTTTAAAAGGGGGTTTAAACATTGGGTAAAAGAACAAGTGAGAACGTTTTTAAAACTATAACAAAAAATTTAGGGGAAATTTTGGGTGATAGACCCGAATTTTACTGTTTAAAAAGATTAGAGAAGGTAATAACAGAAGGGGATTAAAAAAAAAATTCAAGACATAATTTTAAAAATCATGATGGGCAAGGGGGAGGGAAAGGACTAGAAAAAAGATTTTTGTAAACGAAAACTGGGAAGTTTTTAAAAAGAAAAATTTTGGCAGCAGCTGAACTCAACCCTTGTAAAACCCTAAATTTATATTTGATACAAAAAGAAAAGTACAAACACACTCACAAATAGACAAAGGGCAATTATGGAAAGGCAGACTTTATTTTAAAGGAAAAAAAGAAAAATTTTTTTTTTTTTAAAAAAAATACCTTTTTCTTTAGAAGAAGGGGACGGACCCCAGCGTGAATCATTTAATAAAACCCCGAAGAACTCCAGAATGGGGTTTCGGCTCGCTGCACAGGTTAGAGGTGTCCATTTCCCTCCCCACCCCGACAGGTTGGGGGGAGTAGCAGCAAGAAGGACTTTACACAATCTATATGACCAACCGCAGCTGCTATGGGGAAAAGCCTCTTTCCTGCACCACAAAAAAAATTTTTTATTTGATTTTATCGAAATATAATTAAAATTATTTTTGTCATTAAATTGTAAACAGCAGTAAACATTAGTAATACGAATAGTAATTTATATCGTTTTAGAATCACATTACAAAATTTATTTTCTTTTTAAAAATTTTTGTAATTTTACATTATTTTTAACAACAACAACAACCCCTTGTTTTGGTTATTAAAAATAATTTGATAACAATAATAATAGCAAATCAAGTCCCCCAAAAAAATATTTGTCCCACATTTACCCAATCTTAAATCGCACAAATGCTAACCCCGGAAAAACCAACTCCCTCTCACACAAAACCTCCTTTACCACCTGAAAACCCCCTCCTGGTTTACCTCAAACCTTTCCTTTCCCCCCACTTTCAGATTTAACACTAAGTCCCTTCTGTTTTTTTCGATGCTCTCAAATTTTTCGAACCCCTCCCAAAAAACAACTCCCCACCCTTCCCGGATAATAGTTGCCCCTAAACCAACCCCCTCCTAATCCCAAACACAATCTTCTTTTCCAACAATCTGGCAATATCCCACTGAGGCAGGGTGGCCCAAAAGCTAAAACAAAATTTTCTCCTTTTAAAAATTTTGTAATGTAATTTAAAAGGGTAACGGGTTACTAGCCCCCTTGCTCCCTGCATCATGCCGTCCCTTAAAAGACGTTTCATGGGGGCAGGAAAAAATCAAAAATTTTTTTTTCAAAAATGCGTTTTTTGTAAAAGGCGACTAAAAAAGGGCCGGGGCAAGGGGGTATAACCCCTTTTCCGATATATTTTCTAAAATTTTCAAGGGGAAAAATTTTTTTTTCCGTTTTGGGGGGCCCCCCCCCCCCTCAGAAGGGGTATGGCTGGGACATTGAAAAAAATTTAAAATTTTAAAATATAGTCGTGCCAAATACGGTTAAAAATTTCGAAACCCTTTGGGTTAAATACAACGCTCATATTGCCAATAACAAGCGAAAATTTGTGTATGCAATAATTTTGCAAAAATCAAACTGAAACAAAAAAAAAAATAAAATTTCATTGTGTTTTTTTATTATTAAATTATTGTAAACTTTTCTAAAATAAAATCCCAGTTTGTTTGCCTAAATTAAAAAGAGCTTTTTGTAATAAGGTTTTTGTTTTGTTTTTTTAAGGGTTTTTGTGGAAAATTTATATTTTCCGAAAATAAGTGTATTTTTGTAAGTAAAAGGGTGATATATATTGAAATTTAAAAAAAAATAATTTGTAAAGAATAAAGAAACCATTTAGGATGTTAGTGTTGCTTCAGGGGCCATTGTTTTTGAACTCGTCAAGATAAATGAAAGTGAAAAAACAGAAGAATTTTCATCGTCTAAGGGTAAATTGTGTTTTAAAAAAAACCCCTCAAATAGGACAGAAATTGTTGGTTTTTTTAGTCCTGCAGAATGTGATAAACAGGGAACTGGGCAGGAAAACCCTAAGTAGATGGGGAAAAAGGGTTAAAAAAAACCCCAGAAAAAAATTTTTTTCGCATCGCGTTTGGGGCCCTGCGGGCGCACTGCGGGGAGTACTCCCACTACACCCTTTTTTCTGCGCAGTTTTTTAAATGTTCAGGGCAAAGGCGGATACAAACCGGGAGGAGGAATTTAAAACAGGCTGCATTGAGCTGTTTTAAGGTTTTTCTGAGCCCTTCAAAGAAAGAATTTTTCCCTTTTTCCCGCGATTATTAAAGGGGTTTATATGGAATCCCAAAAAGGGGCTGTATGGTGTGGCCCAATGGGGGAAACAGTAATTTTTTAAGTTCCGAGACTAGCTACTACACCGTGGGGTGGGGGGAGTACCAGGAACGGGCCCAATGTTTCCCCCAACTCGACGATGGGTTTTTGCATGCAAGACGTTCCAATTACAAAAACGTGGGTACAAAATGAGGGAAAAGTACCCTTTTAGGCAACTAAGTTTTTTGGGAAGAAGGGAAATTTTTTTTGCCAAATATGGGGTCATTCATGAAGCAAAAGGGGGGGGTTTTGGAGGGAGGACCATATGAGGGCCTCCCGGAAGGGTCATACAATATCAAGATGACCTTAAAGACGCCTAACCTTCGTATTCCTGTTGACAGACCCGAAATCAGGTAAATGTGTCTATGTGGGGCAAAGAGAACGTGTCGTCTTTGCGGCCTTTTGACCATTGCGGCGCAATTTTTACGTAGGGGTTCCCCGGGGGTGTAGCCCCGGAGAGGAGGTTTCCCGCAAGCGAGTGTGGTGGCGGGGGGCCGGGAAAACTGGAAATCTAGGAGTGAGGAGGTGGAGAAAGGGGTTTAAAAAGATGGGGGCGGGTTTTCCCCACTCCCGGTGGGGGGATGGAGAACCTACTCCAACGCCTGTTGGGGGTGGAGGAAGGGGGGGGTTTGACACAGGAGGTGTCCTTTATTTAGTGCCTCCAGGAATTCTTGGAGGGCTTTGGTAGGAGAGGAAAATGGATGGACGGACCCCGTGAAAAGCACAATTGCCCAAAGGGCGAGTGAGAAGAAAGGAAGTAGCAGGAATAAATGGGAAAAGGGTACACTGTTTTTTAGTGGCAGAGGTAAAACAGGGAGGGTGTACCTGAGGAAGAGATGGCGTGGGAGGCAGCTCAGGGAAACGGCCACGGGGTTGACTGAATTAGATTATTTTTAACACCTGGGCAAAAACCACAAGAAGGCTGGGGAGAGGTGGGCCACAAATCCCCAAAAGGGGGGGAGTAAAAGGAAAAATCGGGGGGGGGGGAGACAAGGGGGGGGAGGGGGTCTTATTAAAAAAAGTAAAAAAGGAAAAAGTGAGCAGCTTAAGGGAAGTGGGGAGCAACCACAAACGGCACAGAGGGAACCGCCTTTCCTTGACCACAGGGGGGTAACGTTAAATGCTAATGGCCTAAAGACGAATTAAAAAAAAGGGGTGGTTTTTTGTGGGGTTTCCCCAAAAGGATGACGTGGGAAAATTTTTTTTCCTACAGGAGCATAACTAAAAGTCAGGGAATGAAAATTTAGATTGAGAGGATAAAGTTGTTTTGGGCATTGGGAAAGCTTTTTAAAAGGGGGGAGTGGCTGTTTTAGGGAAAGGAGACCAGCCCTTGCGAGTCATTTGGGGGGGGAAAAAGGGGGGGGGAGGGTTTTTTTCCCGGGTGGATTGGGGGGTGGGGGGGGGAAATGGGGGTGTTTTGTGGGAGTTTTTTAAAGCCTGCAATTTGGAAAAATTTAGGATAAAATCAATTTTGTTCAGGGAACCCTGTTGTTTAAAAACTCAGGGGGGTTTTCCTGCCATAGCGATAATTGGGGGGATTGGGAAAGGGGTGATTAGGGATGCAGACGTAGTACCTAGAGGGGCGGGGGGCATGTTGGGTGTCTTAAGGGATGCACTGTGTGATGTCGGGGTGGTAGATGTGGTTGGAGGGGGGGGTATCAGGTTGAGCATACCTATGTACAGGGGAGTTATGAGGCAAGGTTGGATAGGATTTATGTGAGGCAGGGGATAGGAGTGGAGAGAGTTAGAACAGTAGACGTGGGTTTATCTGACCACAGAGCAGTGTTGGCTGACCTTAGGGTAGATGGTATTCCGAGAATATATCAGAGCTATTGGAAATTAAATGTGAGGCTTTTAAAGGAGGAAGATCAAGGTCGGTCTTTTCAGTCATGGTGGAAAGGGTTTTGGGAGGCTAGGGATGAGGAGGTGGATTTGCTAGATTGGTGGGAGTTGCAGGCAAAGGTGAAAATTGCAGAATTTTTTAGGAAGAGGGGAAGGGAACGGGCACGCTGGAGGTTTGGATTGCAGAATTATTTAGAGGGTCAGTTGAATGATTGTTATGCGGGGGGGGGGGTAGGGAGGGAGTAGGAGGAGTCATGGGGGAACTTAGGAGTCGTTTAGTGGAGATGCATAATGAACGTTTTGATGCACTCAGGGTCAGGGCAGGATTGGAGGACGTACTAAAAGGTGATAAGCCAACCGGGTATGTACTCAGAAAATTCAAGGACAGACAGTTGAGGAATACCGTGGCACATATTGTTGTGGAGGGTGGGGAGGGTTATGTGAAGGGACAGGGTCTCTCTGACACAGATTCTATCAGTAGGTATGCTGATTCTTGGTTTAAGGAGAAATGGAAGAGAAGGGGAGGGGTGGGTGGGTTAGAAACTTTTAGGGCGATAAGGGTTCCGCAGGGTATGGGACAGGGGGATCGGGAGTGGTTGGAGGGAGGCATTACGGGGGCAGAGGTGGGGGAAGTGGTGAATGGGTTGAGTCAGGGGAAGGCACCGGGAATAGATGGGTTATCTAATGATTTTTACAAAGCACATTGGGAGGTTCTGAGGGAGTGCCTAGTGGCGGTTCTGAATTATATGTTGAAATGGGGCAGAATGGCGCAAACACAGAGAACTGGGGTCGTTGTCTTGGTGCCAAAGAAGGGGGGAGAGGAGAAGGGTTTGGGAGATTATCGGCCGTTGTCGTTAATGTGCACGGATTACAAAATTTTTGCGAAGGTATTGGGGAACAGGCTAAAGAAGGTAATTGGGAGTAGCGTACATGAGGGACAGTATGGGATTCCGGGACGGACTATGAAGAATGGGCATAGTGGGATAAGGGATTTTATAGAGAACTGTCAGGGAGGGGGCGTACTTGGCTTGGATTGGGCACAGGCATATGACTGCGTGAAGAGGGACTTTTTGTGGGGCTGTTTGGAGAGATTGGGTTTTGGAGGGGGGGTAGTGAGGTGGGTGCGCACACTGTATGAGGGGGCTGTTATGAGGGTGCAGGTTAATGGTAAGCTGGGGGGGGCGGTGATGATGGAACAGGGATTAAGGCAGGGTTGCCCGCTGTCACAGTTGCTCTTTGCATGTGTGCAACATCCTTTCTTTGAGGCTGTGGACGAGGAATTGCGGGGGGTAGGGGGGGGAAGTATGGGGGCATAGTAGGTTATGTGGATGATACAACTGTGTTAGTTACGAGTGGGGAGGCCTTAAGAAGGGTGGGAGAGGTCATACGGAGTTTTGGGAATGTTTCAGGAATGTATGTTAATTTAGCAAAAGTCTAGTTGTTGGAAGTAGAACATGGTTGGGAGGAGATTGGGGGAGGAGATGGGATGGACGGTTTGTGACAGAATTAGGGTGTGTGGGGATATGGATATGAAAGCAGTTTGCAGGCATGTAGTGGATAACTCAGAAGCAGTCCGAGTAGGGTTATAGGCAAATTAAAAGGTTTGAGGGTCAGTGGACGTGGCGTTACAGCAGAGGGCGTTGGTAATTAACTCGGTGGTGTATAGTAAGGTCTGGGGTGTAGCGGAGGTGTATCCCTTTGAAGGGTGCAGGATATACAGGAAATACAGAGAGGGTGTTGAGGTTGTGTGGGGTTTGGGAGGGATGGTTGTCCACGGAGTGGTCATGACGGAGGTGAAACGGGGGGGACTAGGTTTGTTGCCTTAGGGGCCTAAGGGTATGGCATTATATATTAAGCAGAGGTATCTAAGGTTGGGGGGGAGAAGGGGTGTAGGGTGGATAGGGTGATGAGGGATCTAGAAACTGGTGGAGTGTAGGATTTGAGAAAGTGTGAAGAGGATAAATAAGATTCATTTGACAGTGGGGCAGGTAAAAAGGGTTGAAGGTAAACACATTGGTGGGTGTGGTGTGGGAAGGGGTGTAATTTGCAGGGGGACGCAGTATACCCATGTCAAACTAGGAGGGTCAATAAGGAGGGAGTTCAGGAAGCTTAGGATAAAACCGGCAAGGGTGTTAGGGAGTATGGTGTAACCGTTTTGCTTATGGGAGTGGTGGCATCTAAGCACATGTTGCATAAGATGGAGTTGGATAAAGTGAAGCAACAAACATGTTTATTCTGAGGGGAGGAGGAAACTGCATATCATGTAGATTTTTTTGTTCTACTTTGGGCGTGGTGAGGTCTGTATGGCGGGGTTATAGCTGTTGGGGGGGGGGGAAAGTTGGTCTTTTTTTCTTAGATCTTTGTCTATGATGTTATGGGGTAGCAAAGTGAAGTGGGCAGGGCTCTGATGTATGTTATGGCAGATTTATTTGCATGTTTCTTGAGGGTATGGAGGGCAGATTTTCAGGGCAGTGAGGATAATAGCGTTAGCAGCGAGGTTTTTTTAGGACCAAGGTGTATAGGAATAGGTTAAATAATGGGGGGAGATGGGAATCAAGTTTTTTTCGATAGGTTACGTAATTTTACTGTTGCAAGCAGCACAACTTCTCGGGAACAGGGGAGGGGGCAAGGGAAGGGTCCTCCTTTTTTGTGAGGGGGGGGGTGTAAGTTATGCAGCATGTGGAAGGTGATGAGAGGGTGAGCTAGTGAGCAGCATACATTTATGAATGGTCATGCTCCTGCAAAGAGATATTTGGTATTGGCGATCAGTACCTTGGTTATATACAGTCATACCTGGAACGTCTTTCCTTGCATTTACATATGTTTGGTTTGGGTATATATTGCATTGCACTCACTGTCGAGGATAGTGCTTACGGCGGCTGTTTGGTTTTTTTTAAGGACAAGCAGTACTGAACATGTGCCAAAATGATACTGCCAGTTAATACTAGTAATCCTATTATTGACATTGAGAAGGTTTTCAAAATTTTAAAGTAAAGCTAAGGAAACACTGTATCATGAGACTTTAGTATAGGATGATGCTTGTATTTTGTAGTTTTAAACATGTAGCTGCAAGTATTTCCTTATAGGCCCTTGTGGCTTAGCTTTTCTTTAGATAAAATAATAAACAGGTGATTTAATAACAGTCCTTCTCTATAGAAGAAGGATTGTAATAACTTTTGCACACGTTATTGTGAAGAATATTGACTTATGTCAAGGATTGTTTAATTTGTGCTTTAGAATAGGGAGATTAGGAATTTTGTGTCCAGTCATAACAAGTTTGGATTCACCTTGAGCTAGGAATTTAGTTAAGTGGTAGGGGTGTACCTGTTTGGTATTCAATGTTTTAGCCCCTCCTTGTGTGGGGAGAACCATTAATATGTTTCAATATGATAAATCTAGTCTTGTTTATATTAAAAATAATTTATATAGGTCTTCTAAGTTTAGGGAAGCATGTAAGTGTATTCTCTAATTAGTTCACGTGTAAAATCCATGGTTATACAATGATTCTGACAGTTTTGAATTTCTTGTTAGTGTTAATCAATATTGAGTTAAATATGTGGATGTTTATTTTCCACTTAACAGGTGTGGTGTGTATAGTAATATAGATTACATATCTGTCTGTGTTCCTATGTACTTTTTATATTTTTTGTTTTGTAGTTTAGCATCACCACTTTCTGGTAATTTCTCATTAGTTTAATGAGTAAGGGCATAACCTTGATTGTTTGGCTACTTATGCTTTTTCCTCAAAACGGTGCATGTAAATATTTTTGTCGGCACTGACTTTATTAATTATAGTAAGGGGGGATTTGGTAGGTCATTGTTGTTGGATGTGTACTGGTGGTACTATACCATCAGCTATAGTGTTATTTACGTACGGGATTGTGTGGTAGTGGAATTTTTGTTAATATCCAGTAACTTCTTATTTTATTGATCACTTATAGACATCCTTGTATTTGTTTAAGAAAATGTGGGGGCTGGGGGCTGGATAATGAGAAATGACTTTTGTATATAAACTTTCATGTAAAATGTTAAAATACGTGTGACATTCTTTGATTATATAGCCTTTTGTGTGGTAAGAAACTGTATGTAGCTATTAAATTTAAATAAACCCACCAGTATGTTCAGGAATGGGTTGTCCTTCGTGTAGTCTAATGTAAAGTTTTGCATTTTTTGGGGGATTCAAAACAGTTTTAAAAGTTGAACGAGTGTTTTCTTATGTATAATTAGTATGGGGATAGGGGAACGAGGAGCAGTTTGTTTCATAATTAATGGATAACATGTCTTAGTTTCTGGACTTATGTACACATACATGTATAATGTGTATTGTGTTTTTTAAATAAAATATAAAAAAAAATTCCCTAGATCAAGAGCCTCCTTAAAGGAAGTAAGTAAATAACAAAAAAAGTTGATAAATTAACACATGTGGCAACTCTTGGGTGTCCTTTATTGAGGAAACGTTTTTCGCACCACAGTGCTCATCAGTCCATACAAAGGAGAATCTGAAAGAACAGGAGGAGAACTGATGGTAAACATCCCTCAACCTTGAGTGGATGTGGTCAGTCCATCAATCTATTCAAGATGATGGACTGAACACAATCGACTCCGGTTGAGGGACTGATTTACCTCATTCTCCTCCTGTCTTCTTCAAGATTCTCCTTTGTATGGACTGATGAAGCCACTGTGTGGCGAAACGTTTCCTCAATAAAGATACCCAAGAGTTGCACATGTGTCTAATTTATCAGTATGACCTCTGGACTTCTGTTGCTTACACTTCTTGATATAAATCCCAGTAATCTATTTGCCTTATTACTACGCTTAGGCATGCTGTCTTGTTTAAGCAGTAAGCAAGTGTTAGTCATCATTACTATAATATCACATATCACTACTGCATCTGTAAGTCATTTATGTTTTATTTATTCTACCTGTTAATATAATTACAACACATTTAATAATAAGTATTTTTAAAATCTTCACTAAAGTGTTTCCTTATTTTTGACCACAATATGGTATGTAAAAATATAAACGCATTGACTTATCAAAAAACTCATCAATGTTTATCCCCTCGATGGACACTTGCCAGTTATTTTCCTCCTAAAATTTTTGTCAGAAATTATCCAACATTCACACAGTGTCATTCATGATTAATGTTCCTTTCATCGAAATTCTTGTATCATTAATTTAAAAAAAATGTTAAAGTTTGATCCAGTTACAGTTTATGGGTGGATGCCTATTATTAATATTTCTATAGGTGAAGAACCGTCTTCAGAATTGTCCACAATAAGATAATGATTTTTTACAGCAAACTAAAACCCAACTTCAGATTTATTGCTGGTTTTTTGGATTTACTGTAGAAAATGTATCTGTGTTATATATAATATATATATATTATATATATTTATATATATATATATATATATATATATATATATATATGGCATCACTTGGACCTCCATCCACTGCCCACCTTGGTTCACTACCCAATGCCGGTTGTGACTGAACTAGCACCACAGATCATGCGTGTGGCTCAAGGTCCCTGGAGCACCACCTTGACCTGCCACCAACAAATTCCGGCTCATGCACTCCCTTCTCGGTATCCCTAAGGTCATGAATGATGCCGGAAGAGATAATCATTTCCAAACTTCTGTTAAAATGTAAGTAATAATTATGTATGTCATAACTTCTGTACCAGTTTCTCTTACAAGATGCGCCACTGAGTGAGATATTTTTTTTTTTTTAATTACATTAATTAAATTGCATAGCATTTCATTCACAGAAAGAGCAAATTATTTAATGTCCGAGTCAAAATATACCTCTTTTGGACATGTGAGAATACTACAAACCTCAATGTGTTTAACAAACTCCTCTCCTCAGTAATTTGGACACTTCCAAGAGCTTGATCTCCAAGCAAAATTCTCTAAATAAGATACTACTTAGTGTCCTACGTATGCATAATCTGCTTCGGAATCTGTTCCTCCCAGACGAGACAACTTGAAATCGGTGCCGGTGAGTGGAATCTAGCCAGCTAGTAGTAGGTCACGTCATCAATTAATATTCATGGAATAAATGTTTGCAGCCCCTAAACACCTTCTCACTTTCCTCTATAATTTCTTTTGGTTGTACATCAGTTATTCTGGGGAATATTTTTCCTGATTTTTCTCAATGTATTTTCTGTTACTTTAGTTAGGTTTATCAGTTATATCTGAAAATGTTGTTTAGTAATTCAGGATAAACTTGTATGCTCCATAAAAAATGCAATACCACGATAACTTCTACAAACGCTTATCAACGTGAAAGAAGTGTATTTAAGGAGGAAAATCTTATACAATGTGGGCAAGTTTTATTTTCGCTCAGTGATGACTTTTTTTTTTAACTTATCTGCAACTTATTTAACCTATACAAGGAACAACATTCTCACATGAATATTTGAAAAATCACGCTGCTTAACTAATTCGCTTCAAACACTGAAAAACAACACAACAAAAACAACAGTTTGGTTTGATTTAGTGTATGAGTTTTGTCAAATCAACAGCTTTAATGTTTCATTTCTAAATATAACCTCATCCAACTTGATACATTGCTGCAAATGTAGTATACTCAGTCCTAATATATATCCTCCAGTTTTCCATAACGAGTAATGGAATTTGTC